>JAHKKF010400659.1:0-11970 GCA_019740295.1 Labeo calbasu | reverse complement strand
GTTGTCTTTTTAAAGTCATGTCTTACCCAGTGACTGCTGACTATCAGTGACGGTGAGTTTATCTTTGCCGCATTGGCCTGCTTCCCCCACGATGGCCAGATCAGTGATGTGCAGTTTGACAAGCAAGCCCTCATCCACTGTGATGTCCCAAGAGCACCTCAAGTTCGCAGGATAAGCCTCAGGATAGTTCTTGGAGTTTATCTGACCTTTACGTCCGAACAGCTTCCCAGGGGACCCACAGCCTGAGTCTGAACACAGAGAGAGCGTCATTGTCGGAACAATAATGCACAAAAGAAATTCATCAGACCTTACAGTGTTTAAATATCATCCGGCTTCACGTAGAGTAGAAAGCATGTCACGCACGATGAAGGCACTGCAGAATGTGCTTGTTAACAAAGTAGATTTAATTGATTTTGCTCAAGTGTTGCACTAAATTATATTCTCCGTGGAATTTCCTCCAACACCCCAATTTACACAGTAAAGAAAAAAACACACAAAGGAGCTCCTTAAATGCCTCAACTGCTTTTCCTAGACAAAAATGTAATTAAATTGTAAGCAAATGGAGACTTATGCTTAAAGGGATAGTTCACCCAAAAATGAAAATTACAACATGATTTACTCACCCTCAAGCCATCCTAGGTGTATATGACTTTCTTCTTTCAGATGAATACAGTCAAAAGTATACAGTAGTCAACAAATGAAGTGGATCAAAAAAGTTGAAGTTAAAGTTAAAGGACAAATTTAATGAAAGGTTTTGATCCACCTTAAATGTTGACTACTGTATTACAAAAAGTCCTGCCTCTTCCGAACTTTATAATGGCAGTGAATGGGTGTTGAGATTTTGAAGTCCAATAAAGTGCATCCATCCATTATAAAAAGTGCTCCGCAAAGGCCTTATGTAGTAAACTGATGTGTTTGTGTAAAAAAAATATCCATATTTAAAACTTTATAAACCGTAACTTTAGAAGGCCTTTATTAACCTCCCGGAGCCATGTGGAGCACTTTTTATGATGGATGGATGCACTTTATTTTGCTTCAAAATCTCAACACCCATTCACTGCCATTATAAACCTTGGAAGAGCCAGGACATTTTTTAACATGACTTTAGTTGTATTCGCCTGAAAGAAGAAAGTCGTATACATGTAGGATGGCTTGAGGGTGAGTAAAACTTTAATACGATCAGCTACATGATGCATTTATTCAGTTTGACTGTGCTTACCTTCTGGAGCAGGTGTTTGGGTCTGAACAGGTGTGGTAATCGTTGCTTCTGTGGTTGTGTTCTTGGTGGTGGTTGTTGGAGTGGTCGTAACTGGTGGGGCACTGGCTACTGTATAGGTGGCACTAAAGCCTTTAGCAGTCCCGCTCGAATCAGACTTGAAACGAATCACCATACTATTGCCATTAGACAACACCGGAGCCGGGAGTCTGTTTCCACAGAAACGACCTACAGTAATTGAGATTTATATTTTTTGGCAGATAAAAATGAGTGCACAGATGTTCGGCGAGGAACAAAGGCAAGCTATTTGGATTCGGTAAATGTCAGTTCTCACCCAGTTGGGCGGCGCCATCTGAAGCGCCATCATAGATGTCCACAAAGTCCCCACATGATTCTGGGACAAGGTCAAACGCTGTGAATGTTAGCCGGACCTTTTCCCCATCAGGTACGTGTATCATCCACTGGGCGACCCGTGCAAATTAAAAACGTTTGTTAATATATTATTAATTCTCACCTTTGAATAACTAGACTACAGTGTATTTGATTTTGAACATGCACAATAGGCACATAGGCTGATCCAAATGCAATTTTGGTATCCTGACAGGGCTGGTGATTGAAATTGTGCTTTCTCATGCATCTTTAGTTAGTTTCAAGTCAAGGCTGGAAGGCTGGCTGTAGATTAGCTGATGTGGGTAAATATCCTGCCAGATGGAGCCACACTGTGAGGAGCTTCCAGCAATCTGACTTCCACAATCAAAGCCCCTCATGTCAAAACTGATCATCAAATCCTTCTCACAAACTGCACAATTTCCTGTGTATGTGCAGTCGGAGTGTCACTTGAGTCATTATTCATAACAGTTTATCAAAAGACACGATGGAACTGTTCGTTTTGAGCAAAATGTGCATGTGCAAAACACTGTAGAATGTTGCGGATGGGTGCAAGGGCATTGGTTGCTAGGCTGTTCTGGATGGTTGCTAGGTGATTACACACTGGCACAGTCAAAAAAAAAATCTAATAGCTACATTTACATGCATCCCAATAATACTTTTGTAATTGCATTGATGGCTCAATTGAATTGAAAAGGCTTCATGTAAACACCTCAATCGATCAGCTTTCTTTAGTATTTGAAAAGAGTGTTGTAGACCTGCAATAATCCAATCAATCGGAAATTGCACACATGCCTTTTCATTGTTCCGCTTTTGGTTCATAAACATTATACTGAACATTTATCGAACTGTTATCGTTTCAGCGAGGAAAATTATATCGTGATAATTATCGTTGTCGTTTTATCGCCCAGCCCTAGTAAAGGATATGCATATTGAACACGGTGTTCAGAGCAATCGGATCGTAGGTGGAGAAGGACAAAGATACGGACTCCAGAGAACAAACTGGAAAAAGACAGATTGTGATAAATCAGGAGCAGGTGTAGAGGTCATATTGATCATTGGAAGCACCTGGTAGAGCGCGCCGTTCTCATAGTTTTGTGCGGGAAAGCCAGGGGTCAACAGCTCCCCATGGTCACCTTGAAGAACGCCACCAGCCCCAACTATTTCTAGAGGCATGGGAACGAGAGAGATTTAGCTGCAAAGAGACACACCAAAAGGGTATTCTGACAGTCCCCCCTCCCAATACACCCCAGTTACGCGCACACACACACACTAACGTGCTGTGTCTCTTTCTAGGTCAGCTGCAGCGAGACACATATAACAGCCTCTCAGTATCTGGCAGAGTAAGATACAGTCACTAAATGATGATATGAAAGGCGCAGCAGACGTGTATTGTTAGATCTCAAATGCTCTTCCACTGTGTTAATAATGCTGTTATGCAATTAAGTCATTTTGTATCTCTCATTGTCTTTACCTGACGTTGTCTCAGGGGCCACAGCACGGTACAGGGCTTTGAATCCCTTCTCTGTGTATCTGTCGTTGGTGTCAAAATACACATAAATGCTGTTTCCTAAGGACACTATTGGTTTAGGTACAGAATAGCCACAGTACTTTCCTGCAGAAGAAACAAATGAAGCTTATTGTAGGACAGTTATGATTATTTTGCTTTATTTTGACATTTATTTATACATTTTGTAATGAAAAGTAAGCATATATCCCCACCACAATTTTCTTACCATAATCAGAAAATATAATTACATTATTAAAGTGTGTGTGTGTATATATATATATTATATATTTATTATAAAGTATATATATATGTATCAAAATATTGGATGAGAAAAAAATTGTAATATGAAATATAAAACAACGACAATATTACAAAATATAACTTTACAAAGTGCATAAATCACTTGTTTTCCTAAAGAAACAGCCAACAGCGGCACCAGCAAGTATGATTGGATATGACTGGTTATGATCGACTGTGATTGGTTCATGCGATAAATCCCGCCTCTTGTGTTTGTGCGCGTTCCATGTTCGTGGATCAGTCTGAATGAACAACGTAATGGCGTTAATGGACTTTTTTTTAGAAAAAGTAAGTAAACAACTCACTCACTAGATATAGCCACTTTGTTACGTCAAAATAAGACCTAAATGGCTTGAAAACATGATTTGTGGGAATTTTTAGCGTGTAATCAGCTGGTGAAATTTAAAGTGAATCTCTGTTTGTGACCTATATATACCGATCTTTGATGAATGATTAGCCGAAAAATTCAAAACCAGTTAAAAGTTAAATATTAAAAAGAATAACTGAACATAAGTACGAGTCACAAATAAAATATATTGTTTAAATTGGTATTGTCTTTAGTTATTTTTGAATAAATGTAAATAAATAAACTTAATGAGATTCATACTTGTCTTTAATAGAATATTGATTACACTGTTAATGTAAAAATATAAACTAGAATTGCTTTTTTTCCTTCTCTTTTTCTGATAGTTTTCTGATAGTACTTACAATTTCTTTACAATTTATTTAACCAAGAAAATGTGACTGGAACATGAATTTAATTTGAGGACTTTGAAAACTTTGCCTCCTCATTTCAGAGCACCATTTTGATACATCAGGGTTATTTCTGTCTGATTTGGGGTCTAAAATACATTTTATTAATGAGATTCACATGAGTAATCCAAAGAGAAAGCATTACAATGTCAATGATATAGCAATAAATCAAAAGTAAACAAATGTTGGTAACACTTTATATTACAGTGTCCTTGTTACGTTACATGTACCAAAGGTTATAGAATTTCACTTATATAGTTTTAAATAGGGTAAAATGAAACACTCAATATGGCCGCTCTATCAAAGGAAGCCACGAGAGGCAAATGCTAATCGGTAAGAACATCATGTGACTGCAGCTGCCATCAGAAGTCACAGTTGCTTAAAAAACTTTTTTTCCCTGAGTAAACGATGAGCGCCGATATTACAAATTCAGAACTTCAGATTGGATGCTCTTCTGTTTTGGTCTCCATAGGAACCCATTCAAATAACGCTCATCTGTTTTAATGTAGCTAATGTTGGCAGCTTTATGTCATACACACTCATTAAACTTTGAGGAGTGAGGCGCTAACAAATGACGGTCATTGCGACTTTGCAAAGTGACAGCGCTATGGAGCCATGTGCTTTTTAAAAACATTTTAATAGGTTTAACATTAGATCATCAACTCAGATTATACGCTAATTTGAATAGAAACACTGGAGACCGGAAATGCAAAGCATCCTTCTGGTTAACAGTCAGCCGTGACTTACGCATTCAGGAAAAACGTCTATAGAAACAGTCGTTCTGAGACACCGCTTAGGACTGCGCATTGGCGTGTCTAGCCTGAAAAATAAGCTTTTTTTAAATGCTATTTGAGCAAAAGAAACAACATTTATGAGACAGTTGTCAGATTTCATTGCAAATATGAAATTTATTCGTAAGCTTGGCTAACAGTTTTGGAGAATTTGATGTTTGTCAGTTCAAAGAGATAGTAGTTGCACCAAAGCCACTAAAAGGCAAGCGTGCAACCATTAGCCAAAAAGGCGTAAAGGCTAATGCTAACGCTTCCAGTTTGGCAGTACGTGGAAATAGAGACCAGAGGCCATTTTTTTGAATGGATGCCTAGGGAGGAGAGACTATTTTTAAAGTTCACACCGAAAAAATGCTGTTTATAAGAGAAGTCACTGACTTTTTGCGACAAGTGGGATTCAGCTTACGACAGTTCCCATTCATTCCTATGGTACCCGTAAACGGTGACTGAGTGCTATACAACTGTGACTGAAATTCAATGACATGAAGCCTTTAATGTGATTGGTTATCAAGGCAGACGTGATCCAAGTAAGCTGTAACGCTTTCTCCAATAGTAAGCAATACAGACCCTCTCATCTCCCAATAGTAAGACAATCTCTGGTTGCACTTGCACCCCCGAGAGGCGTTTCAAAGATGGCTGCTGAGTGACATGATTATCCTTAAAGGGACTTTGCATGCGCTTACTACAGTAATAACATTATAGTACATAATGGATAATTATGCATGAAGCAATAATTACTTGCAATAACCCTAAACCAAGTACAGGTTAATTAATATTACTCAGTACTTAAATGTATAATTACACTGTGACAAGGACACTGTAAAATGAAGTGGATCCTAAATGTTCTAAAAATCAAATACTATAATTGTAATTTATTATTATTACTCCATAAAGATGACAAGTGACTTATTTGTATCAAAACACCAATTTTGATTGAAAACAGCCTTTGACATCAACAACAAAGATTTTCTTCTACGCTTTCCTCATATGTTTCTAATTTGCTATCTGCACTATGTATATTATTGCATTAATTATTTTTCCATTTTTGGTTTGTGACCCACCAGTTGAAAACTGCCAGACTAAAATATCCAGGTAAATACAGCGCTTTCTCTTTGGGTAGAGTGGCCAATCTCAGTTTTGTTGTGCGCCCTCTTATTCAAACTAAAAATTTGTCAGGACATGCTCAGCATAAGCAATGGCCCAACGGCCAAAAAATGGTGACCGGTAACATTCAGTCAATCTGTCAGAAGTTAATTGCCTCATGCCCTCTGGAATAAATGCAGGCAGATCGCTTCTGCGTTCATGGTAATTAACTTACAGTGATTTTTTTCCTGACTCTCTGCAGGGAAGCGAAATAGTTTTGCCAAAATGATGACCAGCCACAGCGCAAGACTCACCAATAATGCCCAATTCGTCCTTGAGAGTGATAAAGTCGGCCTCACATGTGTTAGAGTCCTGTATAGAGAAGTCTTCAAACCAAAGATGGATCACCTGGAAGAAATAAGGTACAAATTGGTGTCCTCAATACTTAATATTAGATTAAAGGCACAATTTCTAAGAGTTTGAGTTTGGAGCTATATATGTAAAAAAGCGTTTTCAGAAACCAAAGCATGTAGGTCATTTAAACCTTACAATGTCCTAATGAGCAGCTAACGGCTAATGAGCTGAGGTAAGTGTCATCCAGTACCTTATTGGCTTCTACTGTGATGTGCCAACTGCAGCTCATGCCATTGTCGTAGCTGCTGGGGTAATTCCCGCTGGAGAATTCCCCGGAGGAAGCCGTCAGCTCCTGCAGACTCCCACATCCCATATCGATCTCATCCTCTGCAGACAGAGACAGAGAGAGGAATAGAATTTGACATCGCCTGTGTAAACAGATTGATTACATTTCCTCAGCAGCACCCTGCAGCTGAAGCTATTTCATGGATTCAGCCTCGTGGAACATAATGCAGTTGTAGTCTGGTAACCGAATTTGAAAGGAAAGGATAATGTGTGTGCACCAGTACCTGTAAATATTGCACCGCATTCATCATTAGAAAAGCAAAAATACTCTTAAGCTTAATGATTATGTGAAACATAAGCATTGTACAAGCAAAACACCTGCTACAAAGTTTACTTTAGGTGCAATTTCACTCATATGAACATTTTTCATTATTGTGCACTAGAGTGAAAAATCCTTCTGGAAGAAGAAAGTGATTACAGGACGCTTCAGAGAGCTATTTTTGAGACTTTTATACAGTTTAACTGCATAATTTACATGTATATGCTGCTTTCCAGTGCTTTCTGAAGAGGAAAGTGCTGCATTGTATGCACTGTACGGCACAGATTTCACAATTGAGGCTGACTCAACTGAACGTATAGTAATTTTGTGCTGAGAAGTCATTTAAAGTTTTATCAATAGCCTCAATCATTCAAAAGTATCTTTGTAGATGTAGTTTATAATGAACACCAGCAGCATCAGAAGGCAAAAGAAGAATGCAAGGAAATCATTTGGGTTAGGTTTTAATCTATAGCAGTAAAACTCTTCTTTTCATGAATGTTAAGCAGGAGAGATTCATTATAGACTAGTTGTTTGCCAAGTAAACAACTTTGTGGCATTGATCAAGGCTATTGATTTGACATTACAGGCCCTTAGATTTATAAATAATTACACATTTTCTGTTGTTTTATTTAGTACCACTGAGATGCTTTATATCTGAGTGGAAGTCAGAGTTAAGTAAGTGTGCAAAACTAATTATCATGATTATATCTGGATTTGGAGCAGTAATAACTCACCTTTTGGACTCGAGTCGTTCCTCTCAATGACAAACACCACAACTATTCCAATAGTGACTGCAGTCAGGGCTACAAAGAGGAAGATCAAGCTCTTCTCTAATGTTGTCAGACCTTTCTTGGACGTCATCTGTCCTGATGTTCCTCAGGGTTCTCCGGCGAGAAACAGATAAATGGGATCTTCAGCCGAAGCTGACTGAGTAGCGTTCTCCTTGCAGATGGTCTAATATTTATAACGTCGTGTTGACCTTTGTGGAGCTGTACTTTACTCTCAAATTGGTTTGCTGTGCGACTCCACAAAAGCAATTTCTGCTGGTATCTCCTTAATTCATTTTACTGCATGTGTGACAGGTCAGGTTGTAAATTTAGGAAATCGTACTGGTTTTATCTAGGAACCTTTATCGGTTAAGTGAAATCAATGATTACAGTCTCAAATGATTAACTGCATAAGACGTATCTTGTTTGTAGAGCGCTTTTAGAGTTTGTTTAGTAATACTTTTGAAGGTGAAAAAATTAGGTTAACCTTTAAAGGGATAGTTCACCCAAAAATGAAAATTTGATTTTTATCTGCCTACCCCCAGGGCATCCAAGATGTAGGTGACTTTATTTCTTCAGTAGAACACAAGTGAAGATTTTTAACTTAAACTGTTGCAGTCTGTCAATCATATAATGGCAGTCAATGGCATCCACAGCTTTAAGAGTCAAAAAAACATACACAGACAAACCCAAATTAAACCCTGCGGCTGGTGACAATACATTGAGGTGTTAAGACACGAAACAATCGGTCTGTAGGAGAAACTGAACAGTATTTGTATCATTTTTTACCTCTGATCCACCGTAATGTCCAGCTGTCCTGAGCACATTCACAAAAGCTGGTGCGTGATGCATCAATGTGCTCTGGCATAGGCGATCAGGCTCAAAAATTTGGAGTCGGTGAAAAGTCAACACTCCCGGATGAGTTCATGCAAGCAAACTTATTTTCTCGTTTTTAATCGGTTGCAACAATCAGGATAAGCACAGGTAGTTACCATTTTGAGTAGCTGTCGTACCCACAATCTCACTATAAAAATATGCGCATGCGTCTTTCGTGCATGCATCTACTATGCCAGAGCACGTTGACATGTCACGTGCCGGCTGTTGTGAACGTGCTCAGGACAGCTGGGCATTGCAGAGGCATTATTAAGAAAGACGATTTGCAAAGATGCATAAAAACCCTTATACTCACTTCTGTAGGTGAAGCCCGAAAATAGACGCATTTATGTAGATCGCCTGGCGCATTTCCTTCAAAAACGAAAATAACGTTAATCCTCTGCATCTTCAGTGGCTCAGATGTGGGGAGTAAATGGCGACTGCTATGTTCATTACTGCATCCAACAACAGAACACCTCAGTCGCTCAATCTGAGACATTCTTGTCTTCCCCTGCACTGGAGTCGAAACAATGGCGGTCAAGAGTCGAACTGTTCACAGCTCAATCAGGGCGGGTCTAAGGTAAGATGGTTATGTCAATCAACTATCGTAGGAGCGGCCTTGGTCGGTGTGACATCACACCGACAAGAAGCTGAGAATGGCCTGATTTGAAAAAGGGGATATTACTTATAAAGATTAAAAAAAATACCACTGGGTGGCTTTTTATCATTATAGGGTGGTTGTGTACACACACTGCCAACTCGTTTATGTTCAAACAACATGTAAAAGTGAGTTTTGCATCCAACGACCCATTTAATGTATTAGTATTCTCACTCTCTATGTAGTCATTTAATGAGATATTTCATCCAAAAATGAAATTTGTCCATACAGTTATGTAGTCCAGACTGTCGAAAATAGTCTTCAAAATAGCTTCTTTTGTGTTCCACACAATTTTGGAATGACATGAAGGCTAGTAAATGATGACCAAATTTTTATTTTTGGCTAAAACTATCCCTTTAAGGCTTCCCTACATGTCTGGACACAATGCTTCTGAGTTTCGTACTAATACCTGGATCTGTTGGGTCTAAAAATAAACACCCTAAGGGCCAGCAATTGACTGAACACTTTGTGTTTGAAGAAAGAAGAAAAAGAACAGCTTGCTGTGCCACACATACTGTCAAGGCCTGTTTGCTCAGGCATTGAATGGGGCGAATGAAAGGGTCTTTTTAAAGAGCTCCTTTCCATATACGCTCAGTCGCTCAACCAGAGGTTTGTTCTGAAGGAGCCTTTGGAAAGCAGTGTCACTCTCTGGCTCGTTCTTCAAAGAGTGTTGAATTCTGGAGAGAAAATAACTTCTGCACCGAGTGGCACTTCATTATCTCATGAAGATACTGAGGAACTGCTCTCATAAATACCAGGAATGACCTGCTATCCAAAAGATTACAGTGTAACATTCTCACCATGGGATAGATTTTATGCCTTGAAGTATTTTTAATTAATACTTTTCCCCATATTCTGGATTTGTTGATCCAGCACATCCCATAGATCAGTGTTTCCCAATCCTGGTCCTGGAGAACCCTCAACACTGCACATGTCTCCCTAATCAAACACACCTGTTTCAAGCTCATTAATAAAGACCTCCTAGACACCAAACATATGCAGTGTTGGGAGTTCTCCAGGACCAGGATTGGGAAACACTGCCATAGATGCTCAATCAGTTTGAGATATACGGAATTTGGAGGCCATGTCATGTTCCTCAAACCATTCCTAAACAATTTCTGCAGTGTGGCATAGTGCATTATCCTGCAGAAAGAGGCCACTGCTTCTTCTTTAGGGAACAGCATTGCAATGAAGAGGTGCACGTGGTCTGCAACAATTCTTCCATCCACATGAATGCCAGGACCCAAGGTTTCACTGCAGAACATTGCCTAGAGCAAAACACAGCTTCTGCCAGACCACCTTCTTCACATAGTGCATCCTGCTGCCAATTCTTCCGAAGGTAAACAACGCATATGCATCCCTCCATCCACATTATCTAAAAGAAAACGTGATTCATGAAACCAGGCAACCTTCTTTCATTGCTCCACGGTCTAGGTCTGACGCTTGTAGGTCTGTGTATACACAGCTCCGGCAAACTGCAACGCACTGCGTGTTCTAACACCTTTCTGTCACAACTAGCATTAAAGGAGAAGTTCACTTCCAGACTAAAAATTTCCTGATAAATTTCTCACCCCAATGTGAGATGTTCATGTCTTGTTTTCTTCAGTCACAAAGAAATTAAGGTTTTTGAGGAAAACATTCCAGGATTTTTCTCCATATAGCAGATTTAAATGGTGGCCAACGGGTTGAAGGTCCAAATTGCAGTTTCAGTGCAGCTTCAGAGTATACTTTTTAATCAAAAATGCTAATCTTGCACTACACTACTAAGGTACACTACTAAGGTAGTGTAGGGCGAAAAACTCTCATCTAATTTTCTCCTCCAACTTCAAAATCGTCCGACATCTTTGTTTTACCTTTTTTCGTAATGGGCGTTTGACTTTCTTTGCACGTTTGCTTTGTAAACACTGGGTTGGTACTTCCGCATACATCACGTATGCGTGATGACGTAATATGTGAGGTCAAGGTTGTTTTTTTTGGTTTTTTTTTAGAAAATGACCAATCGTTTTACTAGATAAGACCCTTATTCCTCGGCTGGGATTGTTTGTTTTGCTGAAGAAGGGCACCAAATCGGCGGCGCTGTGAACTGCTCTCTCCTGTAGAGGACTCAAAAAGAAGACTGCAGGGTGATATTAGCAAGCAGCCATATCACCCTGCAGCCCAAGACTGGTTGCCCACTGACGCTAAGCAGGGTTAAGCCTGGTCAGTACCTGGATGAGAGACCTCCTGGGTAAACTAGGTTGCTGTTGGAAGGTGTTAGTGAGGCCAGCAGGGGGTGCTCACCCTGTGGTCTGTGTGGGTCCTAATGCCTCAGTGTAGTGACGGGGACACTATACTGTCAAAGAGCACCGTCCTTTGGATGAGATGTTGAACCGAGGTCCTGACTCTCTGTGGTCATTAAAAATCCCAGGATGTCCTTCGAAATAGAGTAGGGGTGTAACCCCGGCATCCTGGCCAAATTTGCCCATTGGCCTCTGACTATCATGGCCTCCTTCATCACTCACATCTCCTCTCCACCAATAAGATGGTGTGTGGTGGGCGTTCTGGCGCAATATGGCTGCCGTCGCATCATCCAGGTGGATGCTGCGCACTGGTGGTGGTTGAGGAGATTCCCCCCTTCTATGTAAAGTGCCCAGAAAAGCGTTATATAAATGTAAGAAATTATTAATTATTATTATTATTA
>JAHKKF010400653.1:0-10123 GCA_019740295.1 Labeo calbasu | reverse complement strand
CTAGATAAGAGCCTCATTCCTCAGCAGGAATCATGTTGAGTCCATTGAAGCTGCATTGAAAATGCAGTTTAGACCTTCAACCCGTTGGCCACCATTGGAGCCCACTATATGGAGGAAAATCCTCTAATGTTTTCCTCCAAAACCTTCATTTCTTTTCAACTGAAGAAGGAAAGACATAAACAGCTTGGATGACATTGTGGTGAGTTAATTTATCAGGAAATGCGAACTAATCCTTTAAGGGTTTGATCAAATCCTTTACATTAAGTAGGAACAATACTTATTAACCTTCTGCATTATTTATTTTTTCTTTTGATTTAGGCAAAGTGATGCTGGTAGCTGCCTACTGGCACTTACAAATCAATTCATTTAGAGAAAGGAAAGGTGTGTGTGTTTCCTCATATCCTAAGTGGCCTCGTGGTACTTGATATGATTTCTGTGTTCATTGATGGGTGTGTACGCGCTCTCTCTATCTCACTCTCTTTCTCCCCCACTCTCTCTCTCTCTCCTAGTGCCGTGTTTGGTTGTATCAGTCGGATTTGTGAACGTGAGAGCGCGTGTGTGTCTGCAGTGCCGCTTGGTCATTTGAAACGGCAGTATCTGCCTCCTCTCGGACCGTATGTGTGTGCGAGCGCGTGCATGTGTGTGTCCGTCCCAGCTCTCCGTCCTCAGGGAGGAGGGAGTCTAACAGGCTGTTGGAGATCAAAGAAGAGACATTTCATTTGGATCAAGGACGAAGCTTGAGCAGTGCTTTGGGATTTCTGAACGGAAGGGAAGACGTTGAGGAGAGAGTAGGGAACGTACGGAAGCTGGAAACTATCAGGCAGTGTCCTGTGAAAGAGTACAAGATACATTAACGGAACGTTGCCTGGACAATTTTGAGCGCAACGCTTGCCTTTAGGGTTTCAACACGCTACTTCAACGTTACTTAAACGTTTGTTTGGGGTAAAGACATCATGGCTGTGCAACTGATGCCTGAATCTGCCGTCTGCCTGCTTATGGTGAGTAAAAAGCCAACTCTAAACACACACACCCACTTAGAAACACCCTCGGGATCGAGTTATGAACTATCTGTCACATCTGACCTGATGGATTTGACTGCAGCTCAGTTTTTCTTTTTACTTTATACACACACACACACACACACACACACACACACAAAAGCGAAGCACATGCACTCTGCAGCACCGCCACCAATTGCTGACCGAATTGCAGCACAGCACACTAACATTGCAGAGAAAAACCCCTGACAGGTACCTGACATCAGCATCCATGTGTCATCTCTAGTACTACTGCCTCAGTTTTGAAAGAAAGCCAGAGTTTGGCGGACGCACATTTGCAGAGTGTGCTTTTCAAACACTGGGGTCTCATTACTGCACGATTGGCTTCTTTTTAATAGTGCTGATTTTTGTTTCGCTGACTTTGTGTGTGCGCACGCTCACGCCGTTTGGCTGAATAAGGTGTTTGGTCTGTGAAATCAGGTGGATGATGATTATTGATTGTGTGCACCTGTTTCAACACAAATTAGTTGGTGTATTGTGCTTTTTTTGAAAGGTGCAGAGAGAGGTTGTGATTGTGAAGCTGAAAGAGGGGGGCGGTGTGGCACAGTGTGGTGGATGATCACCTCTGGAAAGACAAGGAGAAAGCATGTCACTGCCCCACCCCTCTGCCCTACCTGTAACAGCTGTCTGTCTCCATGGTGATAGGCCACGGCTCTTTCTGACATGTTGAGGGGAAGGCGGTGAGACAGACAGGGAGAGAGAGAGAAAGACAGAGCAAAGTGCTGGCAAATAAGCTTTCATCTTCTATTTCTCATTTTCCTTTATCCCGTTCTACCACCTCTGACACTGGAGTTCAGAATACCTTGGAATCAAATCCAAATCCGCAATTGCTTTGGAAGATCCGTCTGGGGATGCAGTGGAATAGGAATTTTGGCTGTCACTGATATGAGAGGCATAAATAGGTTCAATCTGTACTGTTTTGTTTGGTGTTTTAAAAATGTGCAGTAAAAAAAAGAGGTAGCAAATTTTGAACTGTACTATTTTTGTATGCTGACATAGAAAGAGATTTTTGTTTGAATTGGAAAAATGCAGAGATATATCCATACCATATCTGTCACTGCTAATATTAGAAGTTTTTATTTTATTATTCTTAATGAAATTGGATATAATTGGATAGATTTTTCATTTAAATTGCTTTTCCGATCCTCTAATACTTACTTAAATTTAATTTTTAAAAACACTAATAATTTAATAAATTCTACATAAGTAAATATATGGAAGTTTTTTTCTAACAAAATTGAAAATTAAAATATCTATCTGTCTATCGTTCTAACGTTCTATCGTTCTGTCTGTCATTCTATCTATCGTTCTATCTGTTATCTATCCATCTATCTGTCGTTCCATCTATCTATCATTCTGTTGTTTTATCTGTCTATCTATCTGTCTATCTATCTATCATTCTGTCGTTCTATCTATCATTCTGTCGATTGTTCTATCTATTGTTTTATCTATCATTCTATCTGTCTATCATTCTATCGTTCCATCTGTTGTTTTATCTATCATTCTATCCATCTGTCTATCATTCTGTCTCTTGTTTTATCTGTCGTTCTGTTGTTTTATCTATCTATCGTTCTATCATTCTGTTGTTTTATCTATCTATCGCTCTATCATTCTATCATTCTATCTATCTATCTATCTATCTATCTATCTATCTATCTATCTATCTATCTATCTATCTATCTATCATTCTATTGTTCTATCGTTCTATCTACCTATCATCTATCTGTCATTCTGTTGCTTTGTCTATCTGTCTGTCTATCTATCTATCTATCTGTCTATCGTTCTATCTATCGTTCTGTCTATCTGTCTGTCGTTCTATCGTTCTATCAATCATTCTATCTGTTGTTTTATCTGTCGTTCTGTCTGTCTATCTTTCTATTGTTCTATCCATTGTTTTATCTCTCATTCTATCTATTGTTCCATTTATCGTTCCATCCATCTATCGTTCTGTCTGTTGTTCTATCATTCTGTCATTTTTTCTATCTGTCTGTCAATCGTTCTATCGTTCTATCTATCGTTCGTTCTGTTGTTTGTTCTATCATTCTGTCGTTTCATTGCATCAGTCTGTCTTTCTATAGAGAGAGATAGAGGTGTATATACAGTATAAATGTATATCTTCAGTTCTCCTTGTGCTTGTCAAGGTCTCTTTCTCTCTGTTTATTATCATTCAGAAATGTTGCCAGGATGGTCAAATGATTCACACATGCACATTCACACATGCGTTCACATGTAAATCTCATTCCAAATATAGACAGCTGAACATGTTGAGTATTCCTAAGGGCACTTCATCTTCCCTTGTTTTTAGGGAGTGATGATTGCATTTCCTTTGTATAATGTATTCATTAAACAGCTTCAGTGGCTGTGTGTTTTTATAACACCAGAGTGCACGTTCAAGTACACACTTTATCGTGTTAAATCTGTGGTAACACGTAAAATATTAACATGAATTTGGGCTGCCTTTGGGTGAATATTAATGGTGTATCTGCAGCGAGCATTAATATTTCAGTCAGCACGTTAATTAAGACGCTTGACATTTGTAAGAGGCAACAAACCACAATAAAACACAAGCAGGAATCCATGGGAAACGCTGTGGCTATGTCATTCTCATTCTCTCTCTCTCTGAGGGGGCATCTGTGGGTAAATGGCTGCCAGCCTGGCTGATGAAGGGCCCTCATTCCTCTCACTCTCATTAGTCTTCCAATAAAAGCAGTGAGCACTCCATATTTTCATTCATTTCCTGCATTTCTCCGAGACGCTCAGACATGGTTCAATGTCACGGTGACATCACAACACACAGCGTTTTCCTTTGAAGCACAAAAACCTAGACGGTAAAATATGATCAAAGTTATCCGTCGATCTGGGGGGATGCTGCAATTTATGCGCACGGTATGAGCAGAAAACTGCCTCTTTTTTCGCTGTTTACGCTTTGCATGTATCATGGGACTAGAGTCATACTGTAGTGTTCATAAATAAAAAAAGTAAAACTGAATATCTTAAGCTGTTTTTCTCAGTAGATCTGGTGGGATGTTACACATGATCAGAGTAAACTGTTTTTTTTGTGTTAGTCGTTTATAATTTGCATACATCAGGGGACTCTATATATAATTGTGCTGTGCTGAAAATCCATTAATCCTTTAGTTTTTGAGTAAAAAAGCAATATTCACTCAAAAACTGAGGTGCATACTGCAAGATCGGTTCCATAAAGAAATACAAAACCTGTGTCAAAGGGATATTTTACCCAAAACTGAAAATTACCCCATGATTTACTCACCTTCAAGCCATCTTAGGTGTATTTGACTTACAATCAGAGTTATATTAAAAAATGTCCTGGTGCTTCCAAGATTTATAATGGCAGTGAATGGCTCTTGATTTTTTTTGAAGTCCAATAAAATGCATCCTTCCATCATAAAAAGTACTCCACACAGCTCCGGGGAGTTAATAAATGCCTTCTGAAGCGACGTGATGCATTTGTGTAAGAAAAATATCAATATTTAAAACTTTATAAACCATAATCTCTAGCTTTCACTAACTGTCGTACACGTTTACGAGAGTGGCGTTCCAGAGGATGACGTAGGATGTAGATGTAGCGTAAGCTCCAATGAGAATATGCCAGTCTCTTAACAAACAAGTTTTGTTTACAGCAGTCTCCTTGTGGCTTATATCAAAAACAGGAGGCTTTTATTAACTCCCAGAGCCATGTGGAGCACTTTTTATGATGGATGGGTGCACTTTATTGGACTTCAAAAAATCAACAGCCACTGACATTATAAATCTTGGAATAGCATTTTTTAAAGATTGTATTCGTCTGAAAGAAGAAAGTCAAATACACCTAGGATGGCTTGAGGGTGAGTAAATCATGGAGTACTTTTCATTTTTGCGTGGATCTCTTTAATTGACAGGAAATTAATTCAATATTTGGTAATAATATAGCATAACAAGAAATGTAAAAGCATGCAAAAGACTAGAAACCCCACAAGTGTAAGAAAGTGGTGAAAAAATCCCAAAAAGAACAAAAATGATCAGTTTTTTTAACTTTTTTTTATAAACTGTGAGAAAAATGAGCAAGTTTCAGTCCAGTGGAATAACAATAACTAGAATTTTCAGGAAATCATTTGTGCTGCTGTAATATTTTTGAAACCACATTTTTTTAATGTGACCCTGGACCACAAAACAAGTCATAAGTAGCACAGGTATATTTGTAGCCAACAATACATTGTATGGGTCAAAATTATAGATTTTTCTTTTATGCCAAAAATCATTAGGATATTAAGTAAAGATCAAGTTCGATAAAGATATTTTGTAAATTTCATACCGTGCATATATCAAAATGTAATATTTGATTAGTATTATGCACTGCTACAAATTATATTTGGACAACTTTAAACAATATTTATTTATTTATTTATTTATTTTTTCAGATTCCAAATAGATTTCCCAATTTTCAAATAGATGTATCTTGGCCAAATATTGTCCTATCCTAACAGATATCATATCCTTTTAGATGATGTATAAATGTCAGTTTAAAAAAATGACCCTTGTTCTGTTTTTTTTGTTTGTTTGTTTTCATTATATACATATTTACTGTCACTTTTGATCAATTTAATGCATCCTGCTGAAAATACTAATAGTATTCATTTCTGTAATACTTTGTTATAACACTTAATTATCATCTGTTTGTCTTTGTCTTTGAACATCAATATTAATAGCACTTAGCTCTTCACCTACATGTGATAATGAAGAATTTATGGATTTGTGACACCATAATTGATGATTGCCAGTCTGTGACAC
The DNA here is from genome assembly GCA_019740295.1 of Labeo calbasu. NCBI lineage: Eukaryota > Metazoa > Chordata > Actinopteri > Cypriniformes > Cyprinidae > Labeo > Labeo calbasu. The sequence continues at coordinate 4,277 of JAHKKF010400653.1, read as the reverse complement.
GCCCTGTCGCCCCACACCGCATGTGGTTCCTGTCCTGTCCCATCTGCTTGACTGCCATGGTTACAATAATGGTATACAACCCCACTTATCAGCCCATCCTTAGCCATCATGCCAACATCAATCTAAATAGTTTTACAAAAACTGTCTGTGACAAAAGACGTTTGCTTAATAGACTCACATCTTCTGCATTGTCAAAATATTTTATTTATTATTGTGTTAACACACTTTCACAGTGGCTGCGACAGTTGCTCATCAGACGTCTCTTTTTTTGTGATGAATACTTTATTAGTTTCAGTATCCTGCTGTCATATCATGTTATTACCATCACAGTGTATTCGCTCAACAATGCAAGCTTTCATTCTGGGAAGATCTGGTCCTTATGGGAACTGCATATGCACAGAAGCGGGATCTGCGTGCACTGTGCTCCACCATCAACCCGTATCTCTTGCTCCGTACTATTTGCGTCTAGATCAATAGCCTTATCAGTCTGAGATCCTCTGGGATGTTCAGTACAGCTCTGCGACCATCAGAATCTCATTACGACTGCAGATAGTGGCTTTTAAATGCGTTCTGGTATTGGCTTGTGTTTCTGTTTGTATTGTGCGTCTAGCGCTCCTGTAGCTTAAACAGTAGTGCATGGCTGTAGCAACTCCAAGGTCATGGGTTTGAGTCTAGTGCATGGATGAACTGATAAAATATAAAGCATGTGCTTTGAGACACTGTTAATGAAAGCATCTGCCTGGAGCAGAGTGTAAACTTGATTGAATTGTTTAAAGCAGTAGTGAATTGTCCAGCCTGATCTCTGGCTATACATACATTTTTTACGAGGTGGCTAATTCGTATGAATTTGTACAACCTCATTCGTACAAAATCATGCAATTTTAGCGAAAACATACATATTTTACAAGTTGCGCAATATGTATGAATTTGTACAAATGACTTTCACCTAACCCCGCCCCTAAACCTACCTGTCACTGAAACCGTACAAATTCATATGAGTGAGGTCATATGAATACGTACAAATTGGTCATGAGATAACGTTAAATTGTCATAAATGATGAGCGACATTTAGGATAATTGGAGAGATGGTAAAATAATTTAGTAGTTTTATGAGTTTTTGTTAAAATATACATTTTTAAAACACTTAAAGGGAAAGTTCACCCAAAAATGAAAATGTATTCACCCTCAGGACATACAACGTGTAGATGAGATTGCTTTTTTCATCAGAACAGATTTGGAAAAATTTTGCATTATCAGTTCACCAATGGATCCTCTGCAGTGAATGGGTGCCATCAGAATGACAGTTCAAACAGCTGGTTAAAAACATCACAATTCACACAACTCGAGTCCATCAATTACCATCTTCTGAAGTGAAAATTGGGAGATTTTTAATATTAAAAAAAAAAGTCATTCAAATGTTTTAACTTCAGACTGTTTCTTCCAACTATAGTTTGAGTCCTCTATCTATAATCAAAAAAGTCGTCTCATCTGAATTAGGGGAGAAATATGCACAGATCAGTCAGCATTTAGAAACAAAAACAGTCCAAAACACTGAATATGTGGGTGGATTTTATGTGAAAATACAACAAGGAATAATTTTTTTTCACTGGATCTCTGTGTTATTATGGATTATAGACTGGTATTTTGGCAAGAAGCAACAGTTTAAAGTTAAAGTGACTTAAAGAGATAGTGAATACGCATCAAAGGCTGACACGGAAGATAAGAAATAGTTGAATAAAGTAATTATTTTTGTTTTTTTCGCACACAAAAGGTATTCTTATAATTTCATAAAATTACGGTTGTCACATGGACTATTTTAGTAGTGTCCTTAGCACCTTTCTTGGCCTTGAACGTGGTAGTTGCGTTGCTGTCTATGCATGGAACGACATGAGGGTGAGTAATTAATGACAATTTTTATTTTTGGGTGAACTAATCATTTAATTATAAATTTGTTTATTGCTATTTTGTGGTAACTATTTTCTTTATTTTGTCTATGGCTATAAAATGTCTGATAGACGTTTGGCAAAAAACTAGTGTTGGATTCTTAAGTTTAAACTGAATCTTGCGTTTTGCAGTATTGTGCAAATGCTTCATGGCGAACAGCTCTTTGTGCAGTTGGTTTTTGGAGGGTATTGTATTGGCTCTGGCAGTCGCTGCAGAACAATATGCAAAGGCTAAGGAGATTAGAGTCAAATGCAGTGGGGAACCTCTCAGAATAATAAAAAAAATATCTCTTTTTCTTATTCCCCCTCTTTTGTTTCCTCTAGCCTTCTGTCGTTAAAGATCAGCTGCATACCACATTATAGCAAAGAGTTTGTTGCTGGCCAGCGGAGAACGGCGGGTGTATTTCACCCTTTGAAAGGACATTTTTTTGCGTGAAACTAGACAGCTTCTTGGCCCCGAGTAGCATTTTGCATATTCGGCCCAGGAGTGCAGTGGCACATGTGATGAGATAAGCAAATTCTGCCAGTGCAAACATTTCATTTGCGTAGTGAAAAACACACCAGTGTTAAACAAACATCATGATGAATTCAGACAGTAAAATATTCTATGAAATTTTAAGGATTAAACATGGTCTTAAAGGGATAGTTCACCCAAAAAAAAAAGAAAATTCTGTCATTAAATACTCACCCTCATGTTGTTCCATAACACAAATTAAGATATTTCTGACCCTGCATAGACATTAACTAGCACGTTCAAGGCTTAGAAAGGTAGTAAGGACGTCGTTAAAATAGTCCATGTGACATCAGTAGTTCAACCGTAATGTTATAAAGCTACGAGAATACTTACTGTGTGCAAAGAAAACAAAATTAACAACTTTATTCAACACTGAACACATGCTCTACCTGCTCAGGTGTTTGGACACAGGGCTTGAGTGCTGTCTGTTGAGACTCTTCTGAGAGAGGCAATTATATAGTCTGCGGGGAGCTGTTAGGATGAGCGAGCATTTACTTTTTATCTCCTGTGTTTATCATTTTATAACCTCTTTTCTGTCTTGTCGGCTTTAATGCGGCACTGGAGAGACGCCATCCTTCACTGAAACATTTCTACAAGAGGTTCACTTATAAAAGAACCACAGATGCTGGGCAAAGTGTGTCAGGTGCTCCATAACATTGCACTTCCTCAAAGAGGCTCTGCGAGTGTAAAGGACTGTCTTGCTTTGGAGACATTCTGACTTTATTATTTTCAGAAGGTGTAAAGCTAGTCTCAGACAGCACACCCACAGACCACCTACAGCCTGTTCACAGAAAACAACAATGCCCAGAGCTGGATGAACTCACCAGCTCTGATTCTGACTGGTTGACTATGTAAAAGTTTTGTATTGGTCTACCTGGATACAAGTTGTTTTTAAGATACAAGGCTGCAAAAATACACACTTGAGGAAGATCTCTAATTGAGTCACTTGTGGAACATCAAAATATTGCTATTCTGTTTTGTGTATGTCATTTGTTTTACCCCATTTATTTAGGGAGAAATCATTATAAAGTCAACATGAACACAAAGGCTACACAATATATTGAAATAAGATCAATATCACAATATGGCTTAATGTGACAGTCAAATCGCCAAGGCTGTGATTTAAGTAAATATTTGTGCTGCAGGCTTCCGAGTTAAATGCACTACTGTGTTCATTTACATGTTTGCTACTCATGAATTAACTTTCAGCGTCCGAGAGTGGCTTGGTTCATTTGCTTTAAATAAAGTCACTCTGAGACACTAAAACACTGTATCATGAGCTGCCCACGTGCAAATGAACACAGTGCCACATTTCACTCTGCAACAGGCAGAACATATGTTTATTTGGCGGCGATCTGGCAAAATAAAAGCTGGATGGTTTAATATTTTAAAAGGAAAAACTCTGTTAATATTACTATTGTAGTCGGCACCGATAGCACTGTGGGCAGCGTGCCAACATACAGCGCTGTTGCGCTCCGGGCGTCCCGTGTTCGAATCCTGACTCGAGGACCTTTCCCAGTCCCATCCCCCTTCTCTCTCACACTTCACTTCCTGTCAATTCTGATCTGTCCTGTCTCAATAAAGACAAAAATAAATAAATAAAAAATTACTATTGTAATTTAACAGTACTAGAATTTTTTAAAATTAAATAATGTTTAATTTTTTTATTACTATAAATGTTTTAATAAATATATATATTTTTAATATAAATATTGAATTTTTTAAAAATATTTTCATTGAGTAATAATCACAATAAACATATTTGCATATTTTATTTTTTAAAAGAAGTGCTCCACAAGGCTGTATTTATTTGATTAACA
>JAHKKF010400632.1:0-10950 GCA_019740295.1 Labeo calbasu | reverse complement strand
AGCAGGTGGCGCTTTTGGACAAGCAAAAATGCAATGGTTACCATGGTTACCCTTGTAAACAAAGAAGCACTACGCACAGAAACACTAAGCGTTATTAGGCGTTATACGAACATATCAACAAAACCATTCTGAAGAAAGTCAGTTTTCCAAGCGGACATTTTTCTGAGCCTGTAGCGAATAACATGATGGAAACACAAGCATGCCAGGTCTGAGGTAAAATTTTCATCTCTAGATATCCAGTTTATGAAACGATGTATTATTTTGAAAAACTAACATTTAAAATGGCTAAATTTCAACTAGTCGACTAGTATTTTCAATATTGACTGGTCTTGCTCTTCCCTAGTTTAGAATGACATTTAAGTATGGCTGCCCTCGATTTTTCTGGTTGACTAGTAGTCGTTCATTTTAAGCATCAATCACACGTTTATTAATAAACTTTTTATACACAGAGTTTTAGAGTTTCAGTGTTTTGTGTTCAAGTTCACAGACACCGAAACGGCAGAAAGCGCATCCTGATTGCTTTCATTATTTTACAAAAGTGCAATGTTTTGTTGTTATTGTGAGTTCAGGTTCGAAAGATGTAGTAGTCTTATTTGTATGACCAAAAATGACAGAGTATTTTAAGGGCAAGTGACCGCACCGGCTTCTCCATCTGTCATGCAGTGAGCGTGCTACTATTCAGCTTCCACACTCCACACAGACACTTTAATAGTGCACATTTTTCTATGCAAAGTTGCAGATGATAAGCCATATTTGAGGTCGATGAATGATTGGTGAGTATTTGGATTTCCTGCCTGTTGTGCTGTATTACCACAAAGACCAGCCGTTAACAATCTGTCCATCACGGACTGTGTGAGTTTGCCACTTCCTGTGGATTTTTAAAAAAAATATTTCTGCGACTAATAAAATTTTGGCCGACCAAGCCTCTTCTCTTCGACTATTAGGGGGCAGCCATACATTTAAGTGAGTAAATAATGTATACACGTATACTTATTCTTTTTCTCAGAATTGTGAGGTATGAACTCGCAATTGCGAGTTATAAAGTCAAATTTTGAGAAAAAAGAAAAGACTGTTTTTATAATGTTAAGTTTATGTCTCAGAATTCTGACTTAATAACTCACAATTGCAATTTTGAGGAAAAAAGTCACAATTGCGAGAAATAAAGTCACAATTCCAAGAAGAAAAGTCAGAATTGTGAGTTTACATCTTGCAACACCTGTCTTTATTTCTCAGAATTGTGACTTTATTTCTCCAAATTGCAAGTTTATTTCTCAGTATTGTGAGTTTGTCTTGCTATTCTGACTTTGCTCGCAAATGCGAGTTTATATCGCCTCAATTCTGAGAAAAAATTTAGAATTGTGAGTTCGCATCACCCAGTTCTGAGAAAAAAAATTAAAATTGTAAGATGTAAACTCGCAATCGCAAGAAATAAACTCAAAATTGCGAGCAATTCTTATTCTTTTTCTCACAATTGTGAGATATAAACTGGCAATAAAAGTTAAAAGTCCAAGTTTGAGGGGGAAGAAAAGATGTTTTCATAATTGCAAGTTTATGTCTCACAATTCTGACTTAATAACTCGCAATTGCAATTCTGAGGAATAAAGCGAGAAATAAAGTCACAATTCTAAGAAAAAAATTGTGAGTTCTGACTTTATTTCTCGGAATTGGAAGTTTATTTCTCAGTATTGAGAGTTTGTCTCGCAGTTCTGACTTTATAACTCGCAATTGCGAGTTGATTTCTCTCAATTCTGATATCATCTCAGTTGTGAGATGTGAACTTGCAACTGCAAGACAAAAGCCGAGAAGTGAGTTTTTTTTGTTTTTCGGTGGCAGAAACAGCCTTCTGTAGTTTTCCACAATGATGCCACAGAAAAAACATTTTTGGTTTTTCATAGAACCTGTCAGTGGACAGCTCTTAAAATAACTATTTTTTTCATATAGTGTAAAGAATGGAATGGAATGCAATGGAATGCTTCCAAGGATGGTGAACATTCTTCATGGAACCACCATGGGGGAGCCATTATTTTTAAGAGTGTAGATACATCAGATGTAGCATTCATTCCAGTCTCCATTCTCTCTCTTTCAATAGATCTTCAAGCTGCTTCAGGCCCCGTTCACAGACAGCGGTGATGGTCCCATGTTGCGTCTGGAGGAGCTGAGTGACCAGAGACACGCACCCTTCAGACACATCTGCAGACTGTGCTACCGTGTGCTACGACATTCACAGCAAGACTACAGAAAGAACCAGGTGGGTCTGCAGGAACACAAGCCGACATCAGAACATCTCTGCTTCAGCCTTTGACCTCCATAAATGATTAATATTTTGCAATATTTAGTGAGAATTTCATTTCTCATGAAAAAAATCATATTGTGAAAACGCAGAACCCAAAGTCCCGGTGCTTCCCCACGCTGATTGGTTTGTTCTCTAAAGCCATGCTGATATGATTCAATTCAGCTTGCCTTCATTTTGATTCTCTCAGATATATTCAAGAACTTCAAGATGCTATCTGTATCTGCAGGCATGAGTGTGACTTCCTGTGGTTTCTAACATTACACATGTCTAATGAATACTTTTTAAACTCAAAGTTCCTAAAAACTATGTATAATGCAACCTGACCTCAAACTTTTAACTTTTTCAAGTTTTAAAATACTGTATCATATATATGTTGATGTCAATGCGTTAATCAATGTGATTCATTAAATATAGTTAATGCATTTAACTTTATTTAACATGGTTTGTCAATTTATTATTCAATTTTTGGTTGCGGAAGTGCCTGTGTTCTCAAGTCCTTACCAGAGCAAAAACTTCTTATTAAATGCAGGAAGACATTCTTCATGGATTATTCATTTACTGTATGAATCAAACAATATGGGACGTTTGCATTCTTTATGATGAAACTGAATTGGAATCAAACCTTAAGTGTCATACCAACCAAAAGATGTATCCTTTATCCTCGTGTAAATGTGTTTTTAAAACAAAACTGACTGTAAAAGAGAATGTGTGACAGGTCTGGTGTATGAACAAACAGAATGAGTCACTTCGTCTCTCTGTGCCCCCTGTCTAGGAATACATCGCCAAGCAGTTCCGCTTCATGCAGAAACAGATCGGCTACGATGTGTTGGCCGAAGATACAATAACGGCCCTCCTCCACAACAACCGCAAACTCTTGGAGAAGCACATCACGGCGGCAGAAATTGACACGTTTGTCAGCCTTGTGAGGAAAAACCGTGAACCAAGGTGGGAGAGAGTGTACTGCAGAGACAAAAGAGCTTTTCTGTGCAAAAGTTTGAGAGAAAAACTTACATTGCTTACATAATATGGAAAATCTGACATGTTTGCATGTGCTGTTTATGCTTAGGTTTCTGGACTACCTGTCCGATTTGTGTGTGTCCATGAATAAGTCCATCCCGGTGACTCAGGAGCTGATCTGTAACGCGGTGCTGAATCCCGCCAACGCCGACATCCTTATAGAGACCAAGTGAGACATTTTTAGAGACCATGAACAAAACAAAAGTGAATAAAAGAGAATGTGACTCACACATGCAGCATTGCTTTATGTAGTTAGGGGTTCAAGTGCACAGAGCTGAAACCTTAGTGTGATTGTTAGAATGGTCATGAATGAGCAATCTCCACATAAAACTGATTGTGCAGACCAAACCGTAAACTTAAAGGGATGGTAGTACTCAAAGTAGTGACCAAGGCTCGCCCCAATCGGCCTGACGGGGACGCTACAGTGATCAAACGAGGAAATCGCTCATAACTCCTAGACCGTCAGTTGCAGGCTCAAAATTTTCAGGTATTTGAGATATCAGTCCTAGGTTTTTTTGTCCGATCGGAACCAAACCAGTGCAGAAAGATTCTTTGGAGAGTGAATATCAATAATTATCAAAAAAAGTTGAACTTTCGACTCACCATCGCAAAGAGGTGCCAAAACTTTCGAAAGGGGCTGGGCCATTTTTAGTAAAATGCCTATAACTCCTAAATGAAATGAGATATCTCTGCCAAACTCTGCCAATATTAAAAACATAAAAACATTAAAATGGCTATAACTACACAAACATTTGTCCTATCAACATGAAATTGGTTTGCACGGTCTTTGTCCAAATTGACACAAGTGTCTCTAAGGACATTTGTGTATCTAAAAAAACATGGCCGACATTGGTCGATGAATTTTTAACACCTTTTAGACAAGGCCATCAGAAAAAACTCACTCAACTCACCGGCCCCAAAGGTCTGAGAGAAATTTGAAATAAATCAGCCACTGAGGGGGCAAGATCGAGTTTTTCAAGGGTGTAAACGATTGTACCTCAAGCATTTTTTCACATATACACACAATATTCATATCAAATGATAGAACTCCCCATTCCTGGACAGCTCTGCCTCTAGAACCACTGTCAAATTGTTTTTTTAAATAATTGAGAAGATGTCAAAATACTTTTATTGACTATCTAGGTCAATAATTATTAAAAAAATGTTGAAATTTACCCTTTGGGAAGCTATGACGGGGTCATTTAGAAAAGGGGTCTGTCCAAATTTACCCCAAATCCTATAAAGCCTAAAGGCAGATTCAAAACTTCACAAAACCTGCTGAGCATATGCAACAGGTGATTCTAAACAAGCATGCAAAGTTTTAAGGAGATCAGACCACGGCTGGTGCTATAACAGTTAAAAAGAACCCAAAAACACTGTATTTCTATGGTAAATGACCTGGATTTGCCAAAATTATGTTACAATTTAAAATATTTTTTGTTTTCTATGTGAATATATTTTAAAATGTAATTTATTCCTTTGATGGAAAGCTTGGAATGGAGTGATGGAATTACTCCAGTCTTCAGTGTCACATGATACTTCAGAAATCTTTCTAATACGCTAATTTACTGCTCTAGAAACATTTATTATCAATGTTGAAAACAGCTGTGCTTCAACACTGACTCATTGTAGATGTACAAAATGTTCCTAATTATTTTTGCCTATTTGTCATGCTAAGTTATAATTCTGAGTTGTTTGTTGCCAGTTTCATTTGAAATCTTTATTTCTCTCTCTCTCTCATCCCAGACTGGTGTTGTCTCGGTTTGAGGTCGAGTCTGGAGAGGGTCCTGTGGAGTCCGAGGAAGATGAGGAGGAGGTCTGGTTGTTTTGGAAGGACAGCGGTAAGGAGATCAAGAGTAAGAGCATCAGAGAGCTGGCACAGGATGCTAAAGAAGGCCAGAAAGAGGACCAGGAGGTCATTAGCTACTACAGGTCAGCCAATAGGAAATAAACCAAGGGTAAAGTTTATCAGGGCAAACCCAGAAACTGACATCATTACTTAAATGTTCAAAATGACTATTGAATATAAGCACTCCTGGTTCATTTTATTTCTCAGATACCAGCTGAACCTGTTTGCACGGATGTGTTTGGACCGCCAGTACTTGGCCATTGAGAAGATATCAGGCCAGCTGGATGTGGATCTGATCCTGCGCTGCATGTCAGATGAAGACCTGCCCTACGACCTCCGTGCCTCGTTCTGCCGGCTGATGCTTCACATGCATGTCGACCGTGATCCGCAGGAACAGGTCATGCCTGTGAAATACGCCAGGCTGTGGTCTGAGATCCCATCCAAAATTGCCATCGATGAGTATGTTGCAGTGTTATTCCATTATACACTAGCAGTCAAACGTTTTTGAACAGTACGATTTTGTTTTTTTAAAAAAAGGTCTCTTCTGCTCACCAAGCCTACTTTTATTTGATCCAAAGCACATCAAAAACAGAAAAAAATTGAAATATTTTTACTACTTAAAGTAACAATTTTCTATTTGAATGTATTTTAAAATGTAATTTATTTATGTGATTTCAAAGCTGAATTTTTAGCATCATTACTCCAGTCATCAGTGTCACATGTTTCTTCAGAAGTCATTCTAATATGCTGATTTTCTGTTCTAGAAACATTTATTATTATTACTATTATTATCAATGTTTAAAACAGTTAAATACATTTTTTCCAGGATTCTTTGATGAATAAAAAGATTGAAAGATCACACTTATCTGAAATAAAAAGCTTTTGAAACATTATATACTATACCATTCAAAAACTTGGAATCAGTAATTTTTTTTTTTTATAGAAATTAATACTTCAGTTTAGCAAGGATGCTTTAAATTGATTAAAAGTGATGATAAAGACATTTATAATGTTGTTCAGATAAATGCTGTTCTTCTGAACTTTCTTCTGAAATAAAAAATCTGCTCAGCTGTTTTCAACATAATAATAATAATAATAATAATAATAATAATAATAATAAATGTTTTGAGTAGCAGATCATAATATTAGAATGATTTCTCAAAGATCATGTGACTGGAGTAATGATGCTAAAATTCAGCTTTAAAATCACAGGAATAAATTACATTTTAAAATATATTCAAATAGAAAACGGTAAAAATATTTTTAAAAATTTCTATTTTTTCTGTACTTTGGATCAAATAAATGCAGGCTTGGTGAGCAGAACAGACTTCTTTAAAAAACTTTAAAAAATCTTGACTGGTAGTGTATGTTCTTCCATTTTTAAGTTTCTTGTATTTTTTTGTCTCCACCAGGTGTATTTAATATTGTGTTTTTTGGTTATAGTTATGATAACGATGGAACCAGTCGAGACGAGATAAAGGAACGCTTTTCACTCACTATGGATTTTGTGGAGAACTACCTCAGAGATGTGGTCTGTCAAAATGTTCCTTTCTCTGATAAAGAGAAAAACAAACTCACTTTTGAGGTAAGTCACCTTTCCAACATGTGTAAGTGTGACAAACAGTTCGACATGACTAATTTTTCTGTTTCTTTTTGTGTTTTTAAGGTTGTGAATTTAGCAAGAAACCTCATTTACTTTGGCTTTTACAACTTCAGTGACTTGTTGCGTTTGACTAAGATCCTGTTGGCCATTTTGGACTGTGTTCATGTCAGCACCATCTATCCTGTCAACAAAATGGAAAAAGGAGATGAATCCAAAAGTAAAGAACTGCTTGTTTTTCCCATATTATAACAATTTGAGTCTATAGATGAGCAAGCGTAATATCCTTTGTTGGTCTTGTGAATGATATTCAACAGTCACTTGTACAAGCTGATATCATTTTAACAATTTGTTGGTTAGCAGGTAGCAATGTAATGAGGTCCATTCATGGTGTTGGGGAGCTGATGACTCAGGTGGTCCTCAGAGGAGGTGGATTTTTACCCACAACCCCCACAACACCTCCAGATGGTGATGTGGTGAAGACCCAGACAGAACCAGAGAAGGAAGACATTCTGGTGATGGACACCAAACTGAAGATCATAGAGATCCTACAGGTGATTAAAAACATGTTTTAAGAAGAAAACATGAATGAAAATAATAGCTTAACTGCTCATTAAAGACTTTTTTGCATTCTGCATTCTTTGATGAATGAAAAGTTAAAAAGAACAGAATTTATTAAAAATAGAAATCTTTTGTAACAATATACACTACCATTCAAAAGTAAGGGGTGAGAATTTTTTTCTTTCTTTTTATCAAAGAAATTAATACTTGTTCTTCTGCAAGGATGTGTTAAATGGATAAAAAGTGATAGTAAACAATTCCAAAAAAACAGCTTTTCCAAAAAAAACAGCTTTTTCCAACATTCCAACAATAAATCTGCATATTAGAATGATTTCTGAAGGATTATGTGACATTGAAGACTGGAGTAATGGCTGATGAAAATTCAGCTTCGCATCACAGAAATAAATTATATTTTAATGTATATAAAAATAGAAAAACATTATTTTAAATTGTAATAATATTTCACAATATTACAGTTTTTTTCTGTATTTTTGCTCAAATTATTGTAGCCTTGATCAGCTTAAAACTCTTTTTTTAAAGAACATTACAAATCTTTCAGATCCCAAACTTCTGAAAGGCAGTGTGTATATATTTATATATTGTTAATTTATTTTTTGTTTATTTTATTTTCAGCCTTTTTAAAACATATATTTTTCTAAGTATCTTTTATTTTATTTTATTTTATTACTGTTATTATTTTTTTATTTTTGTCTGAGAAACCATAATTTCAACCAAATTGAAGTCAAGCTTCAAAATGTTTAATGCAATTGAAAACAGAATTTAAATCTGGTAAAACACTGAACTTTGTGCTTTTTTGTTGTTCAGTTTATTCTGAATGTCCGACTGGACTACAGGATCTCCTGCTTGCTTTGCATCTTCAAGCGTGAGTTTGATGAGAGCAACACGCAGACTGATGCAGTGCCTCCTGCAAATGCAGACGGGCCCAACAGTATCCCAGGTACGCCGTATGTCCCGTTCGCCATCGCCTTTGAATTACTCATACAGATTATGTGAGTGTTTCTGTGTGTTTCACAGCTTTGGACTTCGAGAACATTGAAGAGCAAGCAGAAGGAATTTTTGGTGGAAGGTAAGGATTCATTTCTGGAATGAGAAGGTGTGAGAATCTCCGTAAGAGAACGCTAGTGTGTAACTGTAGTTTTTTTCTGAACTCAGTGAGGAGAACACACCTCTGGATCTTGATGACCATGGCGGAAGAACGTTTTTGAGGGTTCTGCTGCACCTCACCATGCACGACTATCCACCGCTTGTGTCTGGAGCGCTACATCTGCTCTTCAGACACTTCAGCCAGAGACAAGAAGTGCTCATGGCTTTCAAACAGGTATTTAACATGATGACACTTTAGTGAATGGTACTGACATGGCACATTTTAAAGAAGTCGGTCACTTAAAGAACAAATTTACAGATACACCGTTGTCATCCAAGATGTTCATGTCTTTCTTTCTTCAGCTGTAAAGAAATTATGTTTTTTGAGGGAAAACATGTCAGGATTTTTCTCCATATAATGGACTGATATGGTGCCCTGAGTTTGAACTTCTAAAATGCAGTTTAAATGCAGCTTCAAAGGGCTCTAAACAATCCCATCTGAGGAATAAGGGTCTTATCTAGCAAAATGATGTCATTTTCTAATCTTATCTGTACATTTTTGTTCTGGAAGTGAACTATTCCTTTAAAGCCGTTGATGTTTTAAAGCATAAATTTGTCATTCAACTCCCCTTCCATAGGTCCAGCTTCTAGTGACCAGTCAGGATGTTGACAACTACAAGCAGATCAAATCAGACCTTGACCAGCTGCGATCTAATGTGGAAAAATCTGAGCTCTGGGTGTACAAGCGACAGGGTGATGAAGGCATGGATGGAGGGGACGGACTCCCAGCGGAGTCTGACCACAAAAAGAAGGTGGCAGCATTTATTATTTAAAGCAAAGGTCATCGCAGAGACCCCCATTTACATATTTATGAGTGTATATTACAAATAAATCCTAATCTAATCATGGCAAACTATATATCTTTGGGAAGGTCTAAGACTCCTAAATAGGTAGTTTACAAATTATGCAGGAAAAGTAATAGATTAATTTATGAGAAGAGTGCACCTCAAAAATCTACATTATAACAGGAGTTCTGACCTTTGTCACAGAAAGACTTTCTTCGTTGCCTTTTTTGCTATCACGCAGTAGAAATCTTAAGAAATTATATGTCAACTGAAAACTTAAAATCTCAAAATTCATCCTTTGAAAACCGTTTTAAAATCAGACATTGCATTACCATGGAAATTGTACATCAAAATCATATTACAAAATGTTTTCGTTCATGAATTATAAATATTTAACTTTGGATAGTGCATTTTCATGTCTGTGTTCAAGATAGGGAGTGACAGTTAAGGGGTTTAACAAAAAATGATAAAAAGGTAATTGCGACCTTTTCTCACAATTCTGAATTTTTCAGAAGTGCATGATACGAACTTGCAATTCTGAGTTTTTTCTCAAAAATCTGTGATGCAAACTTACATTTGTGAGATACAAACCTGCAGTTCTGAGAAAGAAAAGTCAGATTTCTCACAATTCTTACAATTCTGTCTTTGTAACTTGCAGTTGTGAGTTTACATAACAATTCTGAGAAAAAAAGTCAGAATTGCAAGTTTGTGTCTTGCAATTCTGACTTTATTACTCGCAATTATGAGATTATATCTCAGTTCTGAGAAAAAAGTCAGAATACTTAAGATGTAAACTTGGAATTTGCCAAAAAACAACTAAAAATTGTGATATAAAAAGTAGCAATTAACTTTTTTCATTTTTTTTATTCAGTGGCAGGCTTCCATAGATATCAGATCCAAAGAAAGAAAGAAAGAAAGGAGTCATTTTTACCCTTTTCCTCATAAATGAAACCTTATAGCTTGCATTTTCTATTTTTTTAACCTTATTTCACAATTACCTTTTTTCCAAAGGCAGTTTTCCATATATAATAACCATTATTATTTGAATGTAACACAGCATTCACAGTTGCTTTATTTGGCCTTTGTCTGCTCTTTATGTTAGAGGGACTCTGGCTCGGGCAAGAAAAAGACAGACGGAAATGGCAGTGACAATTACAGAGACGTGAAGGAGGTAAAGTGTCATTCACATAGTTCGCACACATGAACATTAGCCATTATAAGACAGGGTTTTATGTCTGAAGCAGTTAATGCATCCAAGTACGACAAAAATGGCAAAGCTAATTATGTTCTTTAACTAAAGAAGATTGAATTGTGCTGAAGTCTGGAGGAAATAGCATGAGCACCACATGTAACAGCTGTTGCAAATTGATCTGCTTGATAAACAGTGTTCATTTACTTCATTTTCTCCTCTTCAGCTCATCATCTGTCTGTCTTTCTATCTTTAGATCCTCTTGCGTCTCAGCAAACTGTGTGTACAGGAAGGACCCTCAGGGAAGAAGAGTAAGAAACAGCAGCAGAGGCTCTTGAGGAATATGGGAGCTCATTCAGTGGTGCTTGAGCTGCTGCAGATCCCTTATGAGAAGGTGCAGTGTGTGAACATACAGTAGTCAAGTGTGCTCGAGTCCAGTGACTCTTAATATTCACATCTTTGAAGTGAATCAAAATCGTCTGATTCCTGAAT
>JAHKKF010400520.1:0-19134 GCA_019740295.1 Labeo calbasu | reverse complement strand
AAAGTTATATCTCACAATTCTGACTTAATAACTCGCAATTGCAAGTTTATATCACGCAATTCTGACTTTTTTTCTTGTAATTGTAAGTTTATATCTCACAACTGTGAGAAAAAAAGTCAGAATTGTGAGATAAGTCGCAATAACCTTTTTTAAATTGTTTATTCAATAGCAGAAACAGGCTTCCATTCATTTATTTATTTAATAATAATAATATTAATACATAATATTTATATTAATTTGATCTGACCTGTCAGAGCTGTAGAGCCAAAGCTAGAGCTCTTATTTATTATAATAACGTTATTGAAAATATAATATTTAAAATGCAGTCAGTCAACATTTATGTTTATGTGCAAATTTATGTGCATTTTTAAACAGTCCTGTAAGAGGAAGGAAACAATCTCTTCAGTATGTTGATCTAATTTGCAAGTTCACACGTTTGAACATTTCCTGTATCCAGTCGACCACAAATTTTAAAACTGAATTACTTTTCTGTTTCACAAAGGTGAATAACTATTCTGCATAGCTATATACCACTAAGATGTGCATCAACACACTAAAAACAGATGGTTTTTTTTGTACAGTGAATTGAGACCCAGTAGTCAAATTCTCAGTATTATACCGAGTTGAAATCTCATGAAATCTCCTTAGGTATTTGCATGTGCATACTTGCACCAGCAAGCATGCAATGCACTCTGATCAACTGCCTTTAGCTTATCTTCAACCCATGGTGTCTATATAAATTGTTAAAAAGTATCAAAGTATGTTTTAAATATTTTGGGTGTCTGATTCTCTCTCTGAAGAGGCGTTATTCATTAAGGTCTATTATTCAGTAAATGCTACAGGGCAACAAATAAAAAAAGCATGGGGCCCCCACTCATCTAAACACCCTGCATCGCTCTATCAGCATATGAATCAATGAGACCCGCTGCTTAGCAACTGCCACAAGTTTTAAAAAGTTCGGGAAAGTAAACTGGCAGTATCAAGAACTCCACAAAAGAGGGTTTTGTTGATGAGGTCTAATATGAGCTCATTATTATTCCAGCAAGACTTTATCGCACAGCAGGCCCAATTTATTGCGGCAAAATGCAGACAGTCTCAGTACATCAAGTCAAGATCAAACAGGTTAGGCTCCTGTAATGTCTGTGACAAACTGTTCTGTGCTTTTCGAGGTATTCAGAGAATCTAGCCTTAGGTGTAGTGATACACATTGGTGTTGAGACATGCCTATGGGTGATGTTTTCAGTGATCGTTCGTGTTAAACTCAATGAAAGCAGGTCAGTGTTTATGAATACAGGTCAAGTTAGATTCATTTGACCATCATTAAGTCTGGAAGCCAACAAAGTAGGCTACATTAATTCTGGTCATATAAATGCAACACTTGCTTCGTGGTTGTGCAGTTTCAAAAGTCATTTGGTAAAATGTTAATCATTACACCACATCATGTGAGGAGAAGTTAAAAACAACTCTACATATGCAGTATTTAGCCTCTTTGTTCTTATATATGTATATAAAAAAAACTCAGTATTTGTGTGTGTGTGTGTGTGTGTATAATGTAATAGAATGTATAGTGTGCTTACACTTAGAACAAAAAGGTACAAAAGCTGTCACTGTGGCGGTACCTTTTCAAAAGGTGTGTTTTTGTACCTTTTAGACACTTTATTATGTACACTTTAGCTACTAACATGTCGCTTTAAGATAGCAATATGAACTAGAAATGTAGAAATGTGTACATTCTGAAGAGGTACTGCCCCGGTGACAGCTTTTGTACCTTTTTTTTGAGTGTGTTTTAAAAAGTGTACAAATAATTATCTTTATGTGTCTGATATTATCTTATCAAAACACACAAAAATGAATGTATTCTTTATAAATGTTTTATTATATATTTATTTTATAATATGATATAATTAATATATTTAGAACACTTACCCAAAATATCATATTGAAGAAGAAAAGCAAATATTTCACCACCGGACTGACGAAAGAAAACTCCTCGTCGCCTTTCGTTTTCGGCATGATGAAAGGTGTATCTCACCTACAAACCTTCAGCGGGCACCTAACTTTATCTATTTATCTGCTTTATCGATTTTCATCCTGAAGAATCAGATCATTCGCTCGGCTCTTTCTAAAACGAGTCGTCAAATCTCTAGATGTTTCTTAAACACCCTGGAGCGACTAAAACCACAAGAACGCATCGATCGCATTGAATGTAGGCTTCTTGTCTTAAAAGGCATTTCCTGATTTAGCAGTTAATGAACTCGGGGGAAAACCAAACACTCATCATCTGTGCCGCTGAACCACCAGTGGGCGTTTCAGTTCTGTTTTCCTCTATGCGAGTCACCTGTGAGAGCTAGGTGCCTTCTGTTTCTGTTTTGAATTTTCTTTTAATGTTTTTATGAAAATTATGGGTTCACTTTATGTACGTGATGAACTAGTTATCCTCTAATTGAGTTCATATGGAGGTGCTGACCCCTCCTGGAGACCCCTCATTGCATAAATTGATTTTGTTTGCACTTTATTTTACAATAGGCTTATGTGCACTTATACTGTACTTACCTAAGAAGTACTGGTAATGTAAGTTCAGGGTTAGTACCTGGTTATTGTAATTACTATAAGTACATAGTATGTACATGAGGAACAGGACTGTAAAATACAGTGCTACTAGGATTTTTATAGTGATAAACGGTTATTAAAATGTTATTCACACTATAAACAAATGCTTCTTTTAAAAACTGTTCGCTGAGGAACAAAGGTTTGAAATGTCAGAGGTCTGCTAAACTAAATACATGTACAAATAATGTATTTTAGGAAACAAGTTTTGAAATGAGACAGAACAAGGTTCATTGCATGGCATCCTCCCTGTCTGATGATTGCATAATACATTGTAATCAGTATTGCAATGTCATATTTCTGTGCAATAAATTCAATAGGCTTGTAACCATGAATAAGCATTTCAAAACTCAAGGATGTGCAGACTGAGAGTGACTGGCGAAGGCATACTTTCATTTGTCACGGAGTAGCTACTGTTTTCTTGTTTTATGTGCCAGAGCGACACTATAGCTGTAAAGACAGTGGGCTAGATGCTGATGTTGGGGTTATAAACCTTAGTATTTTCTCTACGGGTAAGATAATTTTTATATTTCTACTTTTAAAAGTGTAACATGAATCTGACTTTAGGATGAAGGTCTCTAGGTTGACTACAAGGACAGTGTAATCATCATAATTATGATGATGATGGTATATTTAATATTAAGCATTACGTTCATCCTAAACTAGCACTGAATGGCTCAAAAGGGCTTCTTTAGTTCTGACATCATTTCAGGATATATTGTGATTACGATAGGACTATATTTTTAGATAAATCAGATTGTACTGAAATCCTTTCATAATAATGTGCTTTCCTTACCTGTATTTCTTTTTCGTTTTGATGTGACCTGGACTCTGTGCCAGTGTGCTCAAAGTGTATTAGGTTATTTAACTAGACATTTAAAATTACACTACCAGTCAAAAGTTTTTGAACAGTAAGATTTTAATGTTTTTTTTTTTCAGGTTTGCATTCATTTGATCCATTTTTTTGATCTGATTTTTATTTAGCAAGGATGCTTTAAATAGATCAAAAGTGATAAAGACATTGATAATGTTACAAAAGATTTCTATTTAGATAAATGCTGTTCATCTGAACTTTCTATTCATCAAAGAAACCTGAAAAAAATCTACTCAGCTGTTTTCAACATAGTAATAATAATAATAATAATAAATGCTTTGAGCAGCAAATCAGGATATTACAATGATTTCTGAAGGACTGTGTGACTGGAGTAATGATGCTAAAAATTCACCTTTGAAACCACAGGAATAAATTGTATTTTATAATATATATAAATAGAAATTAGTTATTGTAAATAGCAAAAATATTTTTAAAAAATTAGTGTTTTTGCTGTACTTTGAATCAAATAAATGCAGGCTTGGTGAGCAGAAGAGACTTCTTTAAAAAAAAAAAAAAACATTAAAAATCTTACCATTCAAAAACTTTTGACTGGTAGTGTATATAATGTGAGGTGCTATTTTAGTTAATTTTAAAACACCTTTAAGAAACTCTCAAAGGTCTTTATATTTTTTGTGTATAATATACTGTATATAACCTGCTAAGACGTATACAATCCCTTGTTATTAACTTGTTGTTGCATAGTTGTGACACAAGATGGCGCGCCTACATTGCAGTTGCGACCTTGCATTGTTGTGTTAGAGAAAGTAGTTTATTTTGTATAAAGTACGCTGTTTGTTCCAATCATAATTACTTTAAAAACATTAACTACGCGTTCGGCAATCTCTTCATAATCTACATGTGTACAGAGTTCATCGCTTCTATTTGAGTTAGAACTACATGTCCCGTGTTGCTGTTTTGACGTGAGTAGTGACGCATGAGGCACGTAGCGCTTTTCTTATCGACGCAGCGGCTGACGCAGCTCTCGTCGGTAGTTAAAGGGCTTTTGGTTGTTATACAGTAACAGGACTGTCGATGCTCACACTACTCTCAGCTCAGTTCACCGACCTTGGGTCATTTTCAGGACGGAGGCGGTGAGAGGTGAGATGCTTAAGCTTTTTTCTCCTCCTATAAACTACAATAAATGAGCATAGCTATTTAGCTACACTATATTGTACCTGCTTAACAGGTTTGTGGAGTAGTAGGGTTGAACAGAACGAGGACGCTCTCCAAAAATGTTTGTTTGTGATTGCCTTATGTCTTTTAAAAGTGTTAGGGAACAGAGTGTGGCAGAAAGACACGTACGATGTTGGAACTTACTTTGTCAATACATCATGACTGGGCTGTTGACACATGCATATGTCAGATGCTGTTTGGTTGTTATTTTCATGTTTTCTCATAAACAAATGTGTAAACAAATACTTGAACGATGAATAGCTAAAAGCAGCATTTACTGTGTGTGCATTTTTCTAAATGCATCATTACAAATCTAACGTTAACTTTTATTTCATTTTTCAGTGCATTTTTTCGCCTTTTTTCGTCATGAGAATGCATTTTAGTCTGATTTTCCCTATCCCTGGAAATCCTACTGTTTCTGAATGTATAAGCAAAAATAGCTAATTTAAAGAAAAAAAGTATTTAAATGTGCAATTCATACGAAAATCAAAACGAAAACATAAAAACTTTTATTATTATTATTATTATTATTATTATTATTGTTATTAGAATTTAGCGGACAAAAGTTACGTCCCCAAGTTGTGCAAGATTTTAAGATGATGTCAGTTCCATTAATTAATAAATAAATAAATAAATAAAAAACAAACAAACTCACTATTTGTTTAGGGTGTGATCATTTCATGGACAAGTTCTCCTGACAAACCAAACAAATGAGTAAGATAAATTAATTAAAATTACTTTTTGTTTTCATATGACTTCAGGTTTGTCAGTAGGAAACATTGTTAAAATGTCCCCATGATTTTGTACAATCAGCAAGTGATTATTCAAAAAACGTAATTTTAGTAGAAATTTCACCATTCAATTTGCTTTCCAGTAAACGCCTTGTAGCGTCATGACCTTGAGTGCAAGCCTAATAAACTGTAAAGCTGGCAACTCTGATCCCGTCACCCCTGTTACTTCGCTTTACATCAGTGTTGTATTTTTTACATTTAGGTTGAGATGACACAATGTAAGTTTATTAACACTTAAACCAATTATTCGTGATCGAATGTTTTAAAATCTTTAAAAATCGCCTTTTCAAATTGGATAAGACAGCTGTTTCATGGAATGACGCTTGCATGTCATGGGTTTATCTTGTGCCAGTTGTAATGTTTATACCACTGCTTTGTCAACATTGGCCTACACCACTGACATCAGTTGCATTTAGTGCATTTTGTTTTATTTTACTATGGTCTTGTGATTTGCAGAGGACTGTGCTAAAAATGGACTGGATCCATGGATAGGTTGTTATTGCTCAAGCTGTACACAGTGTCCTTAGCACAGGTTGTGTGTTTTAGACACACTGTTGTTCTGAATTAAATCATAAACCCATATTACTTTATGTTGATTTTTTTGTGTGTGTGTGTCTGAATGTAGTATTATTATTATTATTATTTTAAAAATGCAAATTTATTTTATTTTTTTCTGCAGGTTATTTAATAAGTCTGCTGGCTGTTTTCTTTGTGGTTGCTTTTGATGCAGTATTTAAGTATGTTAAATATCCAGTATGTCGTTGCATGATGGATCATCACAGTACAGGCTAAAGCTGGTTGTCATTCAAGATTATTTTGAGAGCTTGTAATTATACACCAGCAGTGTTTGAACACTGCAAGTCTCTAAATAAAACCATGGGGGTCGTTAGTGTGATACAGCCTAAATTTGTTCTCTTACATAATAGCTAATCAGCAGAACATGCTTGAATTAAAGCAGCATTTTGTGTGAATGTTTGAAGTTTGATTATCAACCCGTCTTTTTCTTCACAGAGTGCTCTTTTTCCACCATTCATTGAAAACAGGAAGAGGAAGTAAAGCAAGAACACGAGTGCATTCACGAGGTCATCATAGCTTGACATGCCTGTGTTTCTACCGCTGCTATGGAGCACGTAACTGCTAGTGAGGATCCGTCCGCTACACTGATGTACCGCGTGGAACGTCCCGTCTTCAATGAAGCCTATGTTGACTCAGAGCTTCTGCATAGGAAGAAAAGGACACCAAAGTCCTTTCAACGGAGGGTAGCTGAACATCTCCGGTAGGGGATTTCAATACATTCTGCTTACTTTGTTACTAAGCTATAGTAGAGTCCAAAAGTCTGTGGCTGTATTGAGAAATATTCTGTAATGTATTACAGGTCACTAATCATATAAGCAATTTTGTGACATTGATCATGCCACTCTTTGTACAGATGATAAGATGTTCTTGCAGTGAAGCACAAGGTGATCATTCTCAAATCATGCATGAGGGCATGATCATCAGCTTTTACACTTGTGAAGATCATGCAGTTTGAAGGCTGCTTGCAAATACATTCTGACATTCATGGTCACTTTTCAGTTCAACTTTTTACTCAAATTGTAATGAAAAAAAACTAAACAAAAGCAGACTTTTGGACCCCACTAAATATATAAACTAGTTTCAGTTGTTCTATTTCACATTATTGTGACTAA
The DNA here is from genome assembly GCA_019740295.1 of Labeo calbasu. Taxonomy (NCBI): domain Eukaryota; kingdom Metazoa; phylum Chordata; class Actinopteri; order Cypriniformes; family Cyprinidae; genus Labeo; species Labeo calbasu. The sequence continues at coordinate 12,001 of JAHKKF010400520.1, read as the reverse complement.
TTTTGTACTATAGTAATTTTATCAGGTTCAAGTGTAATCTGTACTTCAGGAAATCATCTTAGACTGATAAAACAACTATTTGACTAAGTAAACAACCATGTGTCATTAATAACAGTCTTATTATTTTATCACATACTCCATATAATATTGCAGGACTACTAGAATTACACAACACTAGTGATATTACATTTATTAAACCTGCCTATCCCATGCTGAGCTGGAAAAATTGATGACTCATTTTCCTTTAACAGAAAAAGGCGGACTATAATTTAACTCGTCATTAACTGATAATCTTCTCCTCACTTCTTACATCTTGTTCACCTGTATTTAAAACATGCAACGTCTGATTTAAATGTCTTTTGTTGGAAGAATTTTAATATGAACATTCAAATCACACAAATAATATGGGAATATGACATATTTGTACTAATAGACCTCTCTCTCTTATTTTTCAGCTGTTCATCTGAGAAAGCCAAATCTGTTCTGTTTGGTTTTCTGCCCATTTTAACATGGCTGCCATCATATCCAGTAAAGGAATACCTGTTTGGAGACATAGTTTCCGGCATCAGCACAGGCGTAATGCAGCTACCTCAAGGTCAGATTTGATTATAATCTGGTTAATATTAAAAATGAATAATAATAATATGTGAACCTGGACCACAAAACCAGTCTTAAGAGTCAATTTTTTGAAATTGAGATTTATACATCATATGAAAGCTGAATAATAATCAGCTTTCCATTTATGTAGGGTTTGTTATGATAGGACAATATTTGTCTGAGATACAACTATTTAAAAATGTGGAATCTAAGGGGGGGAAAAAAAACAAAATATTGAGAAAATCGCCTTTGAAGTTGTCCAAATGAAGTTCTTAGCAATGCAAATTTCTAATCAAAAATTACATTTTGATACATTTATGGTAGGAAATTTACAAAATATCTTCATCGAACATTATCTTTACTTACTATCTCAATGATTTTTGGCCTAAAAGAAAAATCGATAATTTTGACCCATTCAATGTATTTTGGCTATTGCTACAAATCTACCCGTGCTACTTAAGACTGGTTTTGTCGTCCAGGAACGACATGAGGGTGAGGAACTGGCTTTTATGTTACTTCTGTGACATTAATCATTGGGCATATTCATTTGATCATTACTCATTCTCTTTATTTGTCACATTCAACAGGTCTTGCTTATGCGATGCTGGCAGCTGTTCCTCCAGTGTTTGGTTTATATTCATCGTTTTATCCTGTACTGTTATACACATTCTTTGGTACCTCCAAACATATATCAATAGGTAAGACTCGTTTGGCGTGCGTGCCAGGCTTTTAATAACATGCTTGTGAAATATTGTCTCGGCCTCAGACGGACCACCTACAGTCGGTTCGTGCATATTGCTCACATAAATTGAAGTGCTTCTCTGGTCTGGAAAGTTGTAATCTGATAGGTTGACGTGCAGTTTTTTTATACAACTGTCTATTATTGTAATATTATTTTTAGATAAACCTCAGCCCACACATCAAATTAAATCAAACTGGATAGTTGCTTCACATGCAGGTTATATGGGCTCAAAATAAGCTGCAGTGTGTGCTTGCATGCAACACTACCTGAAATGTGACATTCCCCAGTTTTGCTATGTCAGTGTTAATAAGCAAAGCATTATGCCAGACTAAACAGGTGTAGTCCAGTTTGATAAGATCTAAAAGATCTCTTTTTCCAGCCCTTCCTGAACTTCCGTGGCAAAGTCTCATCAGGAAGTCCGCTTTTGATTGCTCCTGCCAATTGTACAGGGTTGACAGCTCCAAAGCTGCTCTAATTGCAATGTTCTTACGTTCATAAGCAGGAAATGACAGTGGCGTTTTTAAGAACCTCATTAGTGCTGGTGCACACATCATCGCAAGGTTTTATGGGTGGGTAGATGCCCTGCAGAGTTGTTTTTCTCCCCTGTTTAATGTGGGGATCTTCAAACCCTCAGAAATCCCTGTGGGATATTAGAAACACCACTAGGAGCATAGATCAAAGGTTCATAAGGTTACCCAAACCGAGTTGTTGCTTCAATATCTTGTTTTCTCAACCCCTGTGGCTACACTTGAGAGCAAGAGAATTGGTGCTAGCCCAAACATTTGGCAGGATCCTGCTGCACAGAGACATACTGCCTACTGTTTAAACAACACTCATGCTCTGTCCTTCTATGGTGTAATGGCAACGTAAAACAGACTTAGTTGCAGAGGACTTCATCTAGATGAAGAGCCAAGGCAGAGCTTGCTTACATAAATGCACTGAGACTTACTTGCTCACATGATAAAGGAGCTCCTGTTCCTGTGACAACAACACTCAGCCACTGAACAATGTGTACCTAAGAGCGATTACACCATCTGTTACTCTCTCAAACAATGGCTTTGTAATGCTTAAGACACCGTTTAAATGGTGTAAATCCCATTGCATTATATATGTTAGATTATATAAACAATGTAATAAAAAAAAATAATATGGATTTAATCAAAAACAAAGTTTTTCTATAGTAAATGACTTGAAATTGCTAAAAATGGTCTTTTTTTTACTATTGATTTAAGTGGTAACAGCTTTGCTAAATATACACATGCACTTAAAGGCCTTAAAGTGTTTGAACACCAGTAATTGCTACTTGAAGACATGTTTATTATTATCATTTTGATGTAAAAATTATCAAAAATAATACATATAAACACTGGTTATAGTATATTAGGTTGCAAAAAAAATATTATTCCTATTAAGTAATTGTGACTTTTTATCTTACAATTCTGACTTTTTTCTTCCACTTGTGAGTTTATATCACGTAATTCTGACTTTTTTTCTCAGAATTGTTAGATAAACTTTTAATTCTGAGAAATTGTGTCAAAATTCCGTGAAATAAACTTGCAATTGCAATTTAAATCTCACAATTCTAAGAAAAAAATCTGAATTGTGAGTTTATATTACACAGCTCTGAGAAAAGTCACAATTCTGACTTTATATCTCGCACTTCTGACTTTATTACTCAGAATTGGGAGTTTATATCTCGCAATCTTGACTTTTTTTCTCAAAGTTGCGAGTTATGAAGTCAGAATTGTGAGATTATAAACTGGGAATTCTGAGATTCATATCAGTCTTTTCCCCCCTCAAAATTGGACTTTATAACTTGCAATTGCGAGTTTATATCTCACAATTCTGAGAAAAAAAATTCAGAATTGCGAGAAAAAAGTCAGAATTGCGAGATATAAACTGGCAATTGCAAGGAACAAAATTGAGTTTATATCTCAAAAATTTTGAGGAAAAAAAGTATTTAAAAAAAGATTTAAAATTGCGGGTTTATATAATGTAATTCTGACTTCATTTCTCAGAATTGCGAGTTTATATCTCACAATTCTGAGAAATATTTCTCGGAGTTGCGAGTTTGTACCACGCAGTTCTTCATATCTCACAATTCTGACTTTCTAACATGCAACTGCGAGTTTATATCTCACAATTCTGAGAAAAAAGTCAGAACTGCGAGATGGTAACTCGCAATTGCGAGAATTGTGAAATAAAAAGTCGCATTTTTAAAAAAATTTATAGCTTTTTTTTTTTAATTTATATAATTTTTTTTTATTCAGTGGTGTAAACAGGCTTCCGTAAGTATGAGATATAAATGCAGATAATGTTTAAGTTGCATTTATTATAATATAATGTAGTCCAATCACACTTTTCAAGTATAGCATTTTACAAAAAGGAGGTTTTAAATGATAAACAAAAGTTATTATTTTTAAAAAAAGACAGTATTTGTTTATATAATGTCCGTTAAGACAGCTTAGAACAATAATTTTTGATCCATACTTAACCTTAGCACAGTTTCCTTAAGAGTTTTTCAGGTTTTTAAAAGACAAATTTCATTGTTTTGTTTTGTTTTGTTTTTTGTTTTTTTTCAGGTACTTTTGCAGTAATCAGTCTGATGATTGGCGGGGTTGCTGTCAGGGAGGCCCCGGACACCATGTTTGCAGTCAACGGAACCAACGCGTCACTGGTTGTGGATTTCCAGGCTCGTGATGCCAGAAGAGTGGAGGTGGTTGTAGCTCTGACAACCCTAGTAGGAATTATACAGGTGGGCCGCTATCTGGTGTTTCCCTTAGTTTTAAACATCAGAATGAATGTAAAATCTAGTCATCATCTTATTTAATTTTATTAAGGGTTACTTGTATGATTTCTAAAATCGAAGAAAGAATTAGTTCATTATTTGTCATTATTTGCTGCAATAGAACTGTAGATGATCAAGACTAGTGCATTCTCCAGTATCTGTGTTTGGAATACAAGTAAATACATAGTTATATGCGTATAACTTGCGTATGTTGTAGCGCATGTTGCATTGTATGTTTTTGATCACCCCTGTATTTTGTAGATAAGCCATCTGAAAAAAAACACTCTTGTGCAAGTTCTTGTTCTTAGCTCATGTTGTCAGCTATCATGGCCAGATTTATACCAAAAAGATTTTTTATGAGAATAAAGTGCAGTATAATGTTGCCATAAACCTGTTAAAACAGGTTGTGGGTATACATTACACACATCTCATGCGGCCTACACAGTGTTTATAATAGACACCTTTCATGGAATACTGTAAACCTGCACCAGTTGATGACTTCACGCGATTCTCCTAAAGTTACTGTAACCCAAGGTGCTTTCAGATTGATGTTTGGGAACATAATTATGTTGATCTGCTGTAGTTTGTTCTGGGTCTGCTGAGATTCGGCTTCCTGGCGATTTACCTGACTGAGCCGCTGGTGCGAGGTTTCACCACAGCTGCCGCTGTGCACGTCTCGGTGTCGCAGATCAAGTACCTGCTGGGAGTGCACATACCGCGCTTCAATGGGCCTCTCTCTGTAGTGTATGTGAGTAGCCTTTGACCCTGGGGAATCCTTAGGGTGTTTTTTTATTGATATGTGACACTGTTGCACCTATAAACATGGTTCACATGACTTCATAAACACTTATTTGCTTATTCTCGTTGGTGTTTAAGGTATTAATCAAATCATGAATGATTGAATAAATGGCCTTCAAAAGACCTTATTGTTTTCCTTAATTGACATAAAATGTAAATATTAGAAGAATAACGTAAAAAGACTAATAGCTTAAAACACCTGACTGAAAATTACAAATGTTTTAAAATGTTTAATTTGAAGTGCTAAAATTACTAAAAACATTACTAAAATGACTGAAACTAATTACTACAAAAATGTATGAACACTGTAATAGCCTATAAATAGTATTCAAATAACAATGTTGAAGACTTTCTACCAGAGGTCGACAAGCTTTTAGGTGCCATTTAAACAGTTTTTATTTAAACTGTGTTTTATTATAAATTAGATTGCTGACGCCTGCTCTGGTTGTATAGCTTTATGTTCTGTTCATTTTATTTTTCCCCAGAGCCTTGATGCTGTCTTCAGGAACATTGCAAGCACTAATCTTATTACGCTAATTATTGGACTGGTATGTACGGTGTTCCTGTACTTCATTAAAGATCTCAATGAACGGTTCAAAAAGAAGCTCCCTGTCCCCATCCCTGGAGAAATCATAGTGGTAAGTCTTTAAATGCCCTTTCTATGAAACATTGTGCTTTTGCATGCACCCCAAATCCCATTGTGTGATTGCCTGATGTGTTTGTTTTTTTCGAAGGTAATTGTATCCACTGGAATCTCATATGGGATGGTTATGTCTGAAAACTATGGAGTTGAAGTTGTGGGTAATATTCCCACTGGGTAAGATCATGCAACCTTACTTATATATAACTGAAACCGTTTACATTTTTACAAATATTTACATTTTAATATTTCTTTCTTAATGTTTTGTTTTAAGGTTGCTGCCACCCAAGATTCCAGACTTCTCGGTCTTTCCTAACCTCCTCCCAGACGCTTTCGCTATAGCTGTTGTTGGCTTCTCAATTGCAATATCATTAGCCAAAATCTTTGCTCTCAAGCATGGCTACAGTGTGGATGGAAATCAGGTAGAGAAAGAAATAAAATGTCTGTAAATGTCATAGTTCCGCCTTGTACATCGGCCCTACTTAAAAATGGCATGTGTATGGAAGTTTCTTTCCACCACTGAATAAAAATATGAAAGCGGTAATTGCAAGTTTTTATCTCACAATTATTCTTGCAGTTGCAACATCGCAAGTTTTTTTTTTCTCAGAATTGTGTGATGTAAACGCAAAATTGTGAGTTATAAAGTAAGAAGCATGAGATGTAATCTCGCAATTGCGAGAAATAAAGTTGCAAAATAAGATTTCACAATTCTGACTATTTTCTTACGAATCCAAGTATCTCACAATTCTGACTTTTTTTTCTGACAATTCCAAGTTAGTCTCGGAATTCTTTAACTTGCAGTTCCAAGTTTATTACTTGCAAGTTTATTTCTCGCAGTTCTGACTTTTTTCTTGCAATTCCGAGTTTATATCTCGCAATTCCACATTTATGTTTCTCAATTCTGACTTTTTCCTCGCATTTCCTTGCGAGTTTATATCTCGCAATTCAGAGTTTATATCTTACAATTCTGACTTTTTTCTCACAATTCAAAATTTTTTCTTGCAATTCCAAGTTTATATTTTGCAATTATGACTTTTTTCTTGCGATTCCAAATTTATATATAGCAATTCTCACTTTTTCCTCACAATTTCAAGTTTATTTCTCGCAATTATGACTTTTTTCTTACAATTACAAGTTTATATCTCACAATTATGACTTTTTTCTGTTTATGTCTTTTATACCAAGTTTGTATCTCGCAATTCTGATTTATTTCTTCTTGCAATTCCAAGTTTATATCTTGCAATTCTCAGAAAAAGTCAGAATTGCGAGATGTAAACTCACAATTACGAAGAAAGAAGTCGAAATTGTAAGATTAAAAAGTCGCGATTCAAAGTTTATATCTCGCAATTTTTACTTTTTTTTGCAATTCCAAGTTTATATCTCTCAATTTAAAGTTTATATCTTGCAAATCCAAGTTTGTACATCTCAATTCCAAGTTTATATCTCGTAGTTCTGAAAAAAAAGTCAGAATTATGAGATGTAAACTCACAATTGCAAGGGAAAAAAGTCATAATTCTGAGATAAAATCGCAGTTACCTTTTTTTTTATTTTTTATTCAGTGGTGGAAACAGGCTTCCATATATATGAACTGCATTATACAGCAAAATATCAAACCAAGAGGCATTTGCTTTGACGAAAGATAAAACAATCATGTTTTTCATGCAACAAATTCACAAAAAGAAGTTTGTTAGTTTTAAAGTGATCTAGCAATAGATATGCTGCTACATTGTATCTAATTCAGTTGTCCCATTCTTCATTTTTAAAGTGATTTGAAGCAGGGACATGTGTTTTATTCAGCTGCCCTTCATTTCGGTTTCTATGGCTTTAAGTTGCAGCTGAATGTCCAAATCAGCCAGACCCTTACTTACTTAGTTACTTAGTTACTTGCCATTTAGTAGATCCTTTTGTCCAAAGTGACAAATTAGTACACTAATTGTAGGGAAAGTTCATATGGGACAACATTATGCAAAGTGGCATGCTGAAGTGAACAACAGTAACAGAGATGGATTGGGACCTCAGTAACTCACCAGTTTGCCTGTTTAGGGCCAAACTTTTGTGTGAGGAGCCAAGATCCGCAACTTAATGAACACACCAATAGAAACCTGAAGCTTATATATAAAAATAATCAGGGCTACAGTATTTACATGTACACTACCATACAAAAGTTGGCTGGTAAAATAGCTTTAATGTTTGTGGAAGAAGTCTCTTAATAAGGCTGCATTTATTTGACTAAAAATACAGTAATACAAATTTTCAAACAACACATTCTGTACAGTGTGTGCTATTACGGTTACAAATTGCTTGGACCGAAGTTTTCAAAGCCACAATAGTTTTAATATTTTTATGAACCTAAAATAATACCATTTGGTCTGATGTAGTCATTTTGTATTTGTGACTGTAGGAGCTCATTGCGCTGGGACTTTGTAACTTCACAAGTTCATTCTTCCACACGTTTGCCGTTACCGCCTCAATGTCTCGCAGCCTGGTGCAGGAGAGCACAGGAGGACATACTGAAGTAAGTGAGACACGTTAGCTTTAGATGCCGTATCTGTGATATGTACTCATCAATGCAGTTGGTGATTGCAAAAGTACATTTCCTGAAATGGAGTGTCGCTTTCATAATGACTCAGTCTCAGTGGCTGTATCACTGCCATAAAAGCATAAACATTAGATAAGACAGTCGTGCTTCCTGAAAGACTCAATTAAATTATGTTGATGTGTGTCTGTAGATTGCAGGATTCCTGGCGTCCATACTTGTGCTACTGGTAGTGGTGGCCATTGGATTTGTCTTTCAGCCATTACCGACGGTAAGTGAAGTGCTACTGGAAAGCTCAAAGAGCAGTCTGATTTGTTACCAAAGCCCTCTTGGCAGAACATAGCCATTCTTGGTGCAAAATAACAAAGGTCAGAGATCAGAGGGTGTTTATTGGTGTCATCTCTGTACTCTCATTAGACAGTGTTGGCTGCTATCATCATGGTCAATCTCCTGGGGATGTTTAAACAAATGAAAGACATTCCTGCATTATGGAGAACCAGCAAGATTGAACTGGTGAGTGTCAGGGGAACTTCACTGGCTTGTGTTCGTTAATTACTACCTATTTAAATGAAGCTCTTTTCAAATTTCTTTTTTAAAACTTTCAACTCAAATGTCATGTGTTTGGGTTATTTTCTTGGGACATTTGGTTTGTTGTTGTTAAAATTTGATGTTTTCTTTTTTTCTTCAGGCAATTTGGCTGGTGTCCTTTTTTGCATCGGTTCTTCTAGGTCTGGATTATGGTCTGGTGGTTGCCATGAGCTTTGCCATAATTACAGTTATTTACAGAACACAGTGGTAAAACACCATGTCTCACTATGATTTTTAATGTGTTTTTTTTTTTTTTTTAAAGTGTGCTCATCAAGGCTGCATTTATTTATTTAAAAATACAGAAAAAACATGAAATTTATATTGCAATTAAAAGTTGTGGTTTTCTGTTTTACTATACTTTAAAATATAATTTATTCCTGTGATGCAAAGCTGAATTTTTCCTTCAGAAATCATTCTAATATGCTGATTTATTATCAGTGTTGGAAACAGTTGTGCTGCTTGGTTTTTTTATTATTATTATTATTATTATTATTGTTTTTGGAAACTGTGATGCTTTTTTCAGAATTCCTTGATGAATCAAATGTTAAAAAGAAAATGTAATTAAAATAGAAATCTTTTGTTAATAAATTGACAACATTGATAATAAATCAGCATATTAGAATGATTTCTGAAGGATCATGTGACACTGAAGACTGGAGTAATGGCTGATGAAAATTCAGCTTTGCGTCACAGAAATAAATTGTATTTTAAAATATATTAAGATAGAAAACTGTTATTATAAATTGTAATAATATTTAACAATATTACAGTTTTGTATATATATATATTTTTTTAATCAAATAAACGCAGCCTTGATAAGAAGACAAGACTTTTGTAAAAAAAAAAAAATAAACATAAAAAATATTACTAATCCCAAACATTTGAACGGCAGTGTATATTTCATATTTCATAAACGTCCTTAGAATTTAATTATTAATTTTTACATATTTATAGTATACTGTATGATTTGAAAAATATAATAATATATTTTACATTTATTTCTAGATTTATTCACATTTTGGATTATGCATTATCTTTGGATTATTTTGACCTTCTTATTAATTATTTGCCAAAGGAAATGTCTAATTCAGATCTTATTTTATTTTAAGCCCGAAAAATGCTCTTCTTGGACAAATCCCAGATACAGGACTGTACTTTGATGTGGATGAGTATGAAGAGGTAACTTTAGCTTGCTCCATTCCAAAAATGTTGTTTCTCAAGCTTTTCTTGCCTAATCGAGTCACAGGCACTCGATTAGGCCCGTTTTAAATCCATCATCCTTTTTTCCACCACAATCTTTGTTCTCTTATCTCCCGTTTGTTCTCTTTCTCAAGGCTGAGGAATGCTCAGGGATTAAGATTTTTCAGTCCAATACTTCCATATACTTTGCAAACAGTGACCTGTATGTGAGCGCCCTCAAGGAAAAGGTGAGAACAAATGCTTAAAGTTATTATTAACTTAAATATTTTGTGTTTTATGGTTCTGTCCTTGAGTATTGAACTTCATACATTGTGTAGAGAAACTCCCATAAGCAATAGGCGTTTGGCTTCATAAAGTTCTGTACATTTTGCTTATGACTACAGACTGGAATTGACCCAGCACAACTGGTCACTAGCAGGAAGTCACAGCTAAAATATGCAAAAAGAGACACTGGAAAAAAGGCTGCAAACCACTGCACACCAGTAAAGAAAACTTCAGTTGTCTTATTGGTATGATGTTTTGTTCATCTAAACGTATTTGTTCAAATCTGTTTATCGTTCACACTAGTATTTAAACCTCAGCATTTTGGGATTTTTGATGAATCAGTAAATGTATGTTTGCAAGCCAAATGTTATTTTAGATCTATGCACATTAAACCATACAAGCTTAAAGCTTTGAGCTTAAAGTACCTTCTGTAAAATCTTTGAGTATGTGTTTGACACGTTCTGTACTGGCCCAACAGGATGTGGAGATGGGCGTCACTCATCAGGTGGTGGCTGGGCCGAAGAAACCCATGGATCATGTATACACCAACGGCCAGATAACTGAGAACCAAACTGAGTCTGAATCTGAGGACGACTTCTTTTTGCAACGTCTAACCCCCGTTCACACCATCATACTGGACTTTACTCCTGTTAACTTTATTGACTCTGTAGGAGCCAAAACCATTAAATCAGTAAGTCAGCCAACCGCTTTTATTCTCAAAGAAGACACTTAAAGGATTAGTTCACTTCCAGAAGTAAATTCCCTGATAATTTACTCACCCCCGTGTCATCCAAGATGTTCATATCTTTCTTTCTTCAGTCGAAAAGATATTAAGGTTTTTGAGGAAAACATTCCAGGATTTTTCTCCATATAGTGGACTTCAATGGGGTCAGCGGGTTGAAGGTCCAAAGTGTGGTTTCAGTACAGCTTCAAAGGGCTCTACACAATCCCAGCCGAGGAATAAGGGTCTTGCCTAGCTAAACGATTGACCATTTTTGGCTAATAATAAAAATTTACATTTTAACCACAGATGCTCATCTTTAAAGGTCACGCACGGTTAGTTCTTTGTCTGTGCACTCCGGTTCAAAAAGGTAGAGTAGGGCGAAAAACTTAATCTCATTTACTCCTCCAACTTTAAAAGTAGTTGTGGTTAAAAAGTATATAAATTGTTATATAGAAAATGACCAGTTGTTTCACTAGATCATGTAGAGCCCTTTGAAGCTGCACTGAAACTGCAATTTGGACCTTCAACCCATTGATCCACATTGAAGTCCACTATATGGAGAAGAATCGTAGAATTTTTTCCTCAAACTTTAATTTCTTTTCGACTGAAGAATAACAGACATGAACGTCTTTGAAATTATCAGGAAATTTTTACTCTGAAAGTGAACTTCTCCTTTAATACATTACACCACATGCTGTGCTTGTTTTATTACATCACTTTTACAGTTTCTCATACTTTAGGGTTAGATGTTTGAACAAACCACTAACTCTTAATGTTAAAGTTCAACTTATTCTATTTCCCTTATTGTTTGCCCTATTGATAAGACGTGGCTTGTTGAGAAAGGGTGTGTTATTACTTTCCCAAGTGATCTGATTCATAGTATTGCTCAGTGGATGATAAAATAGCAAAAATCCCATAGATCGACTGCCCTAAAAACTCTCTGAACATCAGCAGCTGTTGGTCATACCATACTGAGTCATTTGTGGTTATATGTTTGCAATAGTTCCTATTTTTTTCTGCAGGTGATAAAGGAGTTTGCAACAGTTGATGTGAAAGTTGTGCTTGCTGGATGTAGCAGTAAGTAATTAATTTCATTTTTACAGTAGTTGTACTTATTAATATAT
>JAHKKF010400483.1:0-25822 GCA_019740295.1 Labeo calbasu | reverse complement strand
TTTCTTTTCTTTTCTTTTCTTTCTCACTTTCCCTTTCATTTTTCCTTTCCTTTCCTTCCCTGTCCTTTCCTTTCCTTTCCTTTCCTTTGCTTTCCTTTTCAATTTCCTTTCCTCTTTATCATTCTTGTCTTTACTTTGGTTTAACTCTGTTTCCTCTTACATTTCCACCTTCTTTTCCTTACCTTCCATTATCTTTCCTGTGTCATTGTCCTTTTCCATTTCCTGCTCATTTAGGTTACAGGATCAGGCTGGGATCCAGCACAGATAAGAAGGACACAGGCCGGCTGCATGTAGATTTCGCTCAGGCTCGAGATGACCTGTACGAGTGGGAGTGCAGACAGCGCATGCTGGCCCGGGAAGAGAGGCACCGGCGCAGGATAGAAGAGGACCGTCTACGGCCTCCCTCGCCGCCCCCCATCGTCCATTTCTCCGAGCACGAGTGCAGCCAGTTAGGAGAAAAGCTCAAAGGTGGGACACGTGACATGTTATACTTCTGTTTTAGTGGTTTTTGTTGTTTTTGTCTGTCACACTTCTGTTGTTTCCTGATGTGTGTGAAGAGGCTTCCACAGTCGGCGTGCCTGTTGGCTGGATGCATCTAAAAGCTATTTGTCTCTTTGAGTTTGACGTTCCATGCGGTTTAATAGAAACCATCTGTTTAACGATTGCAGCTCAATTCTCTGTCTAAGAGAGAAAGTGTATTAAAGAGTTTTTGAGATGAAATCTGTTGAAATTAGCCATTACACTTTTCCATGTGTAATGGCTTATATGACAGTTTGAAGTGGTTACAGGTAATAAATGAAGGGAAGAGAGGACAGGATGATTTTGCATGCTGTTTGCTGTAGAAAATCTAAACAGCACTATTATATCCGCTAGATTTGTCTGTATAATCAATATTAGACAGTTTCTGACTATTATTTTTGAATCTGTTAGTTCTGACTTATTGAGTCTGAATCAGACAAATGAGCACCTAATATTCATGACACATTGATGCAGTCTTAAAAGGGTTGATGGATTATTCATTTAAATTATTTGACAGCAGTTTTTGATTATCTGTAGGTACCCTACAAAAAAAAAAAATATATATATATATATATATATATATTTAAAATTTATTTCATACCAAGTATACAGTAGTCAATATTTGAAGTGGATCATCAAAAGTTCTTGGTTTTTGGACAACTTCAATGAAAGGTTTTGATCCACTTCAAATGTTGACTACTATAGTTCAAATCTATTAACATAGTTACTGACATAACACTTGAGACTGATATAAAAATTAGAATTATTTATTTATTTATTTATTTATTTATTTATTTATTTATTTATTTTTGGAGTGCTTATTGTACACAATGCACATTTCATAATATTAAGCCTAAAATATGTTTAAATGTCACTATTGATAAAGACTGTATGATCTTTGAACAATATCGGTCTATGCAGGATATTTAAAGTGAACCTGAAGTACACTTGCAATAGTTCCACTTCAGTCAAATATACTTAAGCATATCTTTAGTTGGACTTCAGCACTACTTCCGCACAATTAAAGTGCATTAAAGGCACAGTATGTACGTTATCGCCACTAGAGGGTGCATATTCAAAACAAACAAAGAACCAAAGGCTAGCTTCATGATACCGTGATTGTGTGTAGAATTATGGGATTTGTCTTCATCCCCACAGCCGATGCAGTCTGTTGGGACTCGGGCAGAAATCATGTCCATGGATGAGCTAATGTATTTAAGACTTAGGATTACTGTAGTATGAAGTAGGATGAGCGCGATACACGGCTCGGAAATCGAGGGTGTATGACGTCGCTGGCAGGCGACGCAGGGACACGGTCCATTACAGTAGTTAAAATTGCTTATTCCTCTGGATTTAAACATTCTTGAAAACATTTGGGATAATGTAAGTACACAAGTCTGCAAAATATGTAACACTGTTCTAGTGGTTTTTGGATATTTTAATAAAAAAAAATCTTACATATTGTGCCTTCAAGTATGAAATTAGTTGTTCCAATAGCAGACTTTAAGTATAGCAGTTTAGTATACTAAAAGTACAATTGCGGGGTATTTTTATGTAGTACGTAAATATGTAAATGTATTTGTAGTATATTTAGCATGAAATAAATGTATTTTTCAAATACATTTTATTATATTTGTTTTTCACTAGGGTAGGACTTCCATAAATAAATCAAGCCCCCTAAAATTCTCAGTCAGACATGTGTTTGTGTGCTTTACAGGATTACAGCAACAAGAACAAATCATTATTATCATTACGTTTGTCTTTTTTTTCAGTCAACTTTGATGTACAGACATCGATATCTTTGCAACAGTGCTTCATCTGTTCTGTTCACAGTTAATGCCAAACAGCTCAGCAAATCTCTGCCAAACTTTTTTTTTATTATTATTTGCAGATTTTAAATAAACACAACAACACTAAAGAATAATAGATTTCTGGAAGAGACTCCCTGTGGCATTCATTACAGTGATTTTCAGTTTTCTCTTGTTTCTCATCTCATTCCCGGCCCAAAGTCACAAGCCAAAGCTTTGTAGTTCAGAGCAATCGGCTTGACTGTTTGTGTTTTCTGTTTTCTCACACACACACACCTGAGTGTCTCAGCACTTTGTGAACAACCAGATCAATCTTTTAAGTAATACTAACAGTTTTAACATTAATATCCACAAGTTAAGATTGACAAGGTTTGTTTGTCCAAGTTGTTGATGTGCATCCCTGTTCTCCTAAATGTCCTCTACTTTGTTAGTGTGTCTTTGCTGTCTTTTTTGGCCCAATAAACATGTCCCGCTAACAAGTTTTGACACTAGAAGGTCCCAGATGAGAAGTGTTCCTCTCCAACATTGTACTCAGCTCTCGTCCCACCATCTGTTTCTCCCCCACCGTTTTTCCTTTCTCCACTCAGACGACTCCAAATTTCCCGAGGCGGTGCGTGTCCTGCTGACCTGGGTGGAACGAGGGGAGGTAAACCGCAGGAACGCCAACAACTTCTATTCCATGATCCAGTCCTCCAACAGCCACATTCGCCGGCTGATGAACGAGAAGGCTGCCCATGAAAAGGAGATGGAGGAGGCCAAGGAGAAGTTCAAAAACGCCCTTGCTGGGATTTTAGTACAATGTGAGTGTTCCTTTACAGATGTTGCTTTTGTTACGAAACCTACCAAGCTGCTTACCCAGACAGCATTTTTGGGCATCATGAGCATTTTCAGCTCACTAGGCTTGGAGGAATGTTAAATTACTGATGGTAAAATTAGGTAAAAAAAAAAGGGCACTCAGACACATAAAACATTTTCAAATAGAACTGAAAATGACTAAAAATGCTGTTTAAGGGTTGAAACATTCAAATTATTATTGGATTTTTGGGCTTCTGATGATTACCATCATTACTGGTGGTGGATTTTCCATGAATTATGATCACAGCTCTGCTGTAATAAGACCCAATTGACCCGCAGCTGGTGGCTGTAGATTTGCATTTCTCTGAGGCATTGCACAAACCCTGAAATGATTTCACTGATTTCACCTTTCAGAGCAAATACATGACCACTGACTAATGCAGAGATTTTAGACCGGATAACACATTTCACACATCTTAGGGTGATTGCATGTACAGTATGTTTGAGAATGTGTGCTCAATAACATGATAAACAGCGCTGTTGAAAAAGGAGGCATTTATTCGCAAAACAATACAGTAAAACAATATTGTGAAATTTTATTGAAGTTGAATTTTCAGCATCATTACTCCAGTCTTCAGTGTCACATGATCCTTCAGAATTCATTCTAATATGCTGATTTGCTTTTCAAAAAACATTTCTAAATTACTATCCATATTATAAACAGATTGTTTGATGGATAGAAAAGCGCATTTATTTGAATAGAAATCTTATAGAAATTTTAAATGACATTTTAAATGATTTGATCTGTAATCAATTTATGGGTATTCATTTTCTCATTTTAACTATGCATTTTGAATAGTAGTATATGTCCAACTAATGCAAATAATGAATATCGAAAATTGGTTTTGGTGATTGTTCAAGAACCTGTGTATATGTGACCCTGAACCACAAAACCAGTCTTAAGTAGCACGGGTATATTTGTAGCAATAGCCAAATATACATAGTATGGGTCAAAATTATGCCACAGATTATTTGGATATTATGTAAAGATCATGTTACGTGAAAATATTTTGTAAGTTTCCAACCATAAATATATCAAAACTTAATTTTTGATTAGTAATATGCATTCCTAAGAACTTCATTTGGACAGCTTTAAAGGTGATTTTCTCAATATTTTGACTTTTTTGCACCCTCATATTTTCAAATGGTTTTATCTCGGCCAAATGTTGTCCCATCCTATCAAACCGTATATCAGTGGAAAGCTTATTTGTTCAACTTTCAGACTGTATAAATGTATACATTTGTATAAACGTATAAATCTCAATTTCAAAATAGACATCTCTGACTGGTTTTGTGGTTTGGCGTTACATATTTCTTCACTATAAACCACAGGTTTCACGTTATACTAATTTTCGTTGCGTTTAGCAAGCATTATTACGTTATGAAATTTTTTACACATCATTAGAACTGCTTACATCAGGACTAAAAGCTTCTCATCTGAAGAGCCCAGAAGTGCGATTGTCTGTTGTGTGACGTCACCGTAGTTTCATCTATACTATCAGACACAAAAGGAAGCATTCGGTAAATGGGTGCTGTCAGCTACCGCATGATTACACTTCACTTCCTGCCATCATGATAGCACGCCCAACGCAGCAGTGCTTTGTACTTGATTGATCCAATGCCCAGAGAAATGGATCTACCACTCACACACTCACACACGTACAGTTTCCTTGATGCATGGCCAGCTGTGATGTTCAGTGTGCATTAGATTCAAGTATATGGGGGGTTTGTTGGCATATAGAGAAAATATTTCATTAATATCCAACTGAGGTTCAAGAAATGAAACAAAAATGAATGCAGACCTATCGAAAGGTCAAGGCAGAGAGAACCTTGCTTTGAAAATTATAAATTTTCAAAAGGAAAATCATACATATGCATCTCTTGATGAAAGTTTAATTAAGTGCACCAGCGTGGCGTGTATTTCTTCAAACGTATTCATTTGGAAAGGTACACTTTTGAATGCAATGTCTCTAAGAAAACCTGCCCAACTTTCGACCTCAAAAGCAGTTTACGCTCTGCCGTCAGTTGCTTTTACGCTGCAGCTTCTCCAGACCTGGGTTTTATAGTGTACACGCTTTGATCTGAGATCAGTGTGGACCAAAGGTAAGTTCTCCAGAGGCCTCTACCACTTTGAGTTGAATGCAGAAGAAGGTAGAGTATGTGAACTGCATTAGCGCACGGCTACAGACCTGTCATCTGTAACCTATCAGGCATGTGTAGATCATCAAGACCCCGAGTCTGTGATTTCGTTTAGCTGCTTAGTCTCTGGACAGCACACCTGATGAGCCTTCATAGATTAAAAGTAAGTAACCCCAATCAATCAAACTTGACTGATTGCTCAGATAACCTTGACTTGAGCTTGTAGAGAATCACATACGCTTCTGATGACATGCCACTCAACAACACGCATTCGCATAGGCTTTTAACTATTTCATAACACTTTCTGTGATACCTGTGTGATGCATTATAAACGTATTCATAATTCCTAATTGTATGCACTGCCCTTTAAATGTTTGGGGTTTTTCTTCTAGAAGAAATGAATAGTTTTATTCAACAAGGATGTATTGAGTTGATCAAAAGTGACATAAAAGACATTTATAATGTTACACTTCTATTTTCAATAAATGCTGTGCTTTTAAACTTTCGTTTATCTAAGAATCTTGAAAAATAAATGCATCACAGTTTCCACAAAATATGATAATAATCAGAAATGTTTCTTGAGCAGCAAATCAGCATATTAGAAAGATTTCTGAATGACAATGCGTTACTGAAGACTGGAATAATGACGCTGAAAATTCAGCTTTGAAATTACATTTTGCAATATATTTACGTAGAAAACAGTTATTTTAAACTGTAATAATGTTTTACATTTTTTACTGTATTTTTGAAATAAATACAGAGTTGTTGAACAGAAGAGACTTTTTTTCAGAGACATAAAATCTTATTGACCCCAGACCTTTGAGTGGTAGTGTATGTGTCTGTGGAAATGACAAATAGTCTGGCTCTGGTGTGGCCAAACCACAAAAGACAATTTTTAGATGTAACAATATTTCATTTATAGTTGCTTGTTACAGCAAATATATCATGAATAATTCATTGAATTATGTTATATGACTGTGCTATAAATAAAGATAAAAGTGGTGAACAAATGGGGGGAAAATATTTTGACTTCTAAGCAGCACAAAAATCTGTGCTTTTTCTTGCAGGTGACTCTGTACCAATTGTTTATAGAAAGAAATTGTGGAGAATGCATGAATGTTAAAGTTCACGCCACACTTAGTCATAAACTTAGTCATGTTGGCTTTGCCGACTCGCCAGAAATATCCATCTTTGTGTTTGTTGAATAATCAGTGATTAATCATTTAAAAAAAAAAAATATATATATATATATATATATATATTTCAGTAGAATACCTCATTTAAACCTTTTCAGATAAAGTATTCTGTTTCAGTCACATCCCTGTAATGCTCTACAATGCATTATAATACTTTCATGGTAGGACCTTTCAAGAGTAAATGCACTTGAAACACATGATGGGGCAAGAAATGTGATGCTGATCATGGAGTTTAATGCTTCATGAAATGTGATAAATGTGGGTTAAAATATGTACAAAAACATAGAAAAGATGATAGGATTTCATTATAGGGCATTATGAATTGTGCTGCACCACTATACGGGTCTCATAGAAAGTGTTACTCCTCCTATACTGACTTTACTGCTATTATTATTATACGATTGGAGGTCCTGGTCCAATCACGGTTCTCTGTCCCATAGATGTGAAGTTTAGGAATAATGTTTGATTTATCAGTGATGTCATACAGTACTTGACCTAATTTGAATGTCATGGTAAGTTTACTGGATTTCCCTTCGCATTTATCACTGCACAACACAACACCACATCAATGATGTCTGTCTCTCAGAGTATTATGCCGTATACTGTAGTAGCATCCATCCTGCTGTCATATAGAGATGGAGTTTGCACATAAACATATTTACGAAGACGTCTCTTCTCTAGTGACAGGTTGAAATCCAAAGGTGTTTTATTGTTTTGAAGAGACAAAACATCACCTTCCCAGAGATAGAGACTTCATCTGCCAGAATATGTCTTTTCTGTTTGCTTGTTTGTGTTCTCCCTTATAGATATTTCCTTCTGAAGCCTGTCAGGTTATTCTAATGGGTTTAGAACGTCTGCTTGAGAAAACGGTGACGGTACTGATTTCCTACCGAGCCTGCTCGAGCTGTCTGTCAGAGTTATCTTCTATCAGGAAAAACTACCTACAGATGTTTCATCAGAAAGGTCATGTCACCTTAGAAGGACCTTCTAGTAGCTTCCCCTGGTATTTAACACTGTCCAGGCTTTTATCTGCAAGCTGCAGACAGAAACCTTTGATACCAAAAAAAAGAAGTATCTGGCACTCTAGTAATGTCTGGTCTGTCGTGACGGCAAAAACACGTGCGGCGGAACAGTCGCTCACGCAGAGGAGAGAAAGCATTGTGACAGTCGAGCATCTGTCTTATCGGAACGCAGACAGAACACACCGCAAAATAAATAATGAAATGCAGGATACTGCTAAAAGCTTGCTGGGGTTGCAGCCCTGCAGGAGGATAGACCAGCAGGTTGTCGCGGTGGCAGGTGGGACACGGTGACAGGGGAATTCTGGGTAAGACTATTTCAGCTTAAGACGTTGGATTCCGGCTGAGACGGCAGACGGGTGCTGTCACAAACCAAATCTGTATTTGCCCCATCTAATGGGTGGTTTGTAGTAAAAGTGTTTACGTTTCTGTAAACAACCTCGCAAAACCAGCCTTCGTATTATTACGCCGAGTAAATATTTTCATGTGATGGGCTGTAGTATTTTATATAATTAAACTCACTAAATTATTGCTTTGCTTAGTGTCATAGATATATATTTGAGCTGAAAACCCTTATTATACATTTTAAAGTATTATTAAGGAAAAATTATGCACGGCATATAATTAGTCATACTACCATGCACTTTTGAAGAAAAACATTATTCCTGTAAGATACTGCTAAATTATATCTTATAATTAAACATTCACCTTGGATAGGCAGAAATAAACGTTCAGATCTATACAGTATCGATCGTTGCTTAATAATTACCAATATCGGCTGATATGGTATACATAATAAAAAAGCTAAAAGACACGAACTACCTTTCAATTTTTTTTTTTTTGAATGTTTATAAATTGAAGTGGCTTTGCTCATCACTGCATTTATTTGACCAAAAACATAGTAAAAACAGTAACATTGTTATTATAAACAGAAACGTTATTATCATGAAAAATAACCGTTTTCTATGTGAATATATTGTTATAAAAAAGCAATTTATTCCTGTGATCAAAGCTGAACTTCAGTCTTCAGTGTCACATGATCCTTCAGAAATCGTTCTAATATGCTGATTTGTGCTCGATTTTGTAAAGATGAATATGTTTTTTCAGGATTTTTTGATGAATAGGAAGTTTAAAATGACATTTATTTAAATTTAATTTATAATTTATTGTAACAGTATTAAAGTCTTTACAAATCTGAATAGTTCCTTTAAAAGCTGAAAAGTTAATATTGGAAAAGTAAGAAATTCTGTTTTACTACAATATTTGTTGAGGCAATATAAATGCAGACAAAGGCCAGAAACACAGTATTAAACATGCAGATGCAGAAGTGAAAGCTTGAGCGATGCATTGCAAGTACAGTATGTGGCTAGAGCAGCAGAGAAAGGCACTAGTAGCGCTGAGATCATGATTTCTATTCCCAGGGAATGCATGAACAGAAATGGGAATGTATACCTTGAATGCCGTCTAAGTCACTTTAGATAAAAGCATAAATGTAAATGTACTGATTTTATCATGTTTTGCATTACGGTGTCATACTCCAGTACTCAGGGGTGTGATAGTTTGTGCCATTAAATCAACATGCTGAGCAAGATTGCTTTAGACTGCTGCTCTGCCATGACAGTTGAAAACTGGCTGTAGAGAAGACCATAATGATAGCTGGCCTTGCGGCAGTACGTACTTGCGTCGCATTATAAACTTGTTAATGCATTCCAACACGTTTTCTAATGATGCATGAAATCAAGCTTGCGCAGCTGGAGGCGTTGCATTTACGTACTTAAATTGAATGCGAGTGTGTTTCGCCTAAATCAGATACAAGTTTAACTATTTAACCACACGATGTTCATTTATAAATAGTGAACATACAGAACTCAAACTGCTGATGCTTTGTCATGACGGTGTTGCTGCACACTTACACTCACCTACACAATCTCAGACGTGCATACACTCAGGCACATGCGCTCCGTCCTGGCTTCGCCATCGATCTCTTCCATCAAATTAAAGGATGCTGAAGTCACTATCGATCGGGCCTCTCTCACTCTTGAGCATGCCGTTGCCGCAGACAGATGTGTTTGGCAGCCTTCCTGGCTCCCCTGGGTTTATTAACCCTCTCTCACGGAGAGATGGGGAGAGAGAAATGAGATCTCTGAGTGAATCTGCATAGGTCACGGTGTACCATTAGTAATGATGTCATGCATCCATCAAGCCGTTGGCACCATATGTTTTTGTCTCTCCGTCCTGCAGTTACATCACTTTGGCTGATGGATGCTTTGATGTCATTTCCCAGACACTTTTTTGGATCTGTGATGCACTGCACATGCAGAAACTCTTTGAAATATGATATGATGGTCTCAAATGGTCTAGTCATGAGAGAGGCTAGTTTAAAGATTTGAAATCAGATTTCACTAAAGTAATAGTACTATTGATGAAGCCTAAAGGACAAAACCTAGATGCCTTGCTGTCTGTTTTCTGAAGGGCCATTCACTGTGAGTGTTAAACAGCAAAAAAGCAATCTAAAGTCATTTGGGTTCAACAAGAATTTATAGCAATATGGGTGACAGTGAACATTGCAACGCAACAAAATTAAGGAATCTTGTGCAAAGTAACTGAAATGGGATGTCTTTTCTGGAAGTTAAGAGCAAGATGTTATGATTTTTTTCTCTATAAAGGATACGTGTGGTACCGCCTTATGTTTAGGCCATAGGAATGTGCAGAATTATGCCGCCTACTTTTTGGTTCAGCTTTCATGTCATTAGTGCACCGACGTTACCTCAAAACGCTGTCTAGGTTGGCAGATTGCTAGTTTTTGGAACAGAGTTTATGTCAGAGATGTCAGAGCAGCGCATTCTATTAGCAGCTGTGATTCTCGGCAGCTGTTCCCCTTTCGTCCTGCGCCTTCCTCCTGTCTTGCATTCTCACAGGAAATTACTGCCATGTATCTCGAACATCCAAAGCCACTCACGCCCCCCAAAATAGTTGATTGACTGCCTCGTCTCTTCATTCTGAACAGATGACTATTTCTGGAAGGTTTCCTTTAATGAGTTTACATAAGTGAGACGTCCTCTCTAATCTGTACACAGTGAAGTAATGAGCCCAGCCTGTCATAGATGAAACATTCATCTCATTAGGCTTCCACTTGATGTACTCTTAAAATACAGGAGATGCTTTGACTATCCGGCCAGCAGAGTCAATGAAGGTGAGAGGTGTGTTGTGGTAATTGAGAAAGAAGAAACATGAGATGGAACGAATGAGTTTCAGGTAACCCTAGGGAATTCATTATTCTGCTGTTGAATCTTCCCAAGAGAGACTAAAAATCTGTCATTATTGACTCACCCTCATGTCATTCAAAACCCGTAGGATTTTCTTTCTTCCACAGACCACAAGAGGAGATGTTAGGCAGAATGTTCCAGCTGATGTTTTACTACATAGAGTCCATAGTTTCCACAGAAGGGATGGTTCATCCAAAAATGAAAATTGTGTCATCCATTTACTCAACCTCATTCGTTCCAAACCTGAATGCCTTTCTAAGATATTTTGAAAAGTGATTCATAGAAGCGTTCTTCAGAATATATTCTGTGCTCTACAGAAGAGAGGTTTGGAACGACATGAGGGTGAGTAAGTGATGATGGAATACTCATTTTGGGTGAACTGTCCTTTTAACGTGATTAACGAGACAGAAATGTGATCTCATTCAGATCTCATCCCTGTAGATATACACCAGTCACCCCAGCTCAGTGTTTATGCTGTATAGAGGGGGGTAGGGGAAAACAACATCACTTCCTTCCAACCTGACACAAATTTTTTCACTCCTCTGCACCTTCCCAATCGCCCCTCTCTCTCTTTCTTTCTTTGGACGCCCATACTGGCCCCTGCATCCCCTGCCACAGTTGAGCAGATTGTGTCTGTATTCCACGCTGCTTCCAAACAAAAGGCATGGGACCATTTCTCCAAAGCCCAACGCAAGAACCTGGACATGTGGCGAAAGCAAGCAGAGGTTGGTGTTTTCATTTCTTTAAGTGAATGTGTTCATGCTTCACATCGTCAGAATTAATTATGCAGTATGTTACTGTCCGATATTAGTCTTTTCCATCTCCCCTGTCCATTTCCCCTTTCCCTGCAAGCTCCCCATGTGTACTTGAAGTCCATGTATTTTCTTTTGAGTTGAATGTTAATGGTATGATAAATGCTGAATCCTCCCTGGTAGTAAAATGTGACCCGAGTCTGACCCTGAGATTTCAGCGGTTCACAACCGGCAGGTAACATTGAGTCTTTCCTGATAGAAATAATAATAATGCCAGTATCTCAAATCATTGGTACTCAAAAACCCTGAAAGCTCAGTGAAAGAGTTTTTATTCTCTATTAGAGGAAGCTGGAGACAGATACTGTAAGCTAGCTAATGAATCCACATTTTTGTTGTTGATGTTTTTTTTTTCTGTCTTTCCTCTGTTTTCTCTGGTCATTAGGTAAGTTTTAAGACACTCTCTGATTATTAGTGCACAAAGACCCAATCTGGTGTCTAATTAGCACTTTAATTTTCTTTGCTGGCAACACTAAAAGACTTTTACATGGATCAGAGGGTTGATATTGTTTACATCTAATAAAACTGAGAACTCCTGCTCACCAAATGATGAGTGTGAAATCAACCGAGGACTGAACTGTCCGTGTGTCATAAAACAAGTTCCTAGAAGCTTACAGTAATTAATTTTCATGGCTTTAGAGTCAACATGAATTTTTATCTTTTGAGCATGATTCGTCAAAAAAAATGTTTGTCTTCAAATTAGCACATGCTGAATAATTAGAAAAAGAAGCAAGATGCATCAAGATGTTCTAGTGGGTAAACTTGACCTTCAGCCTCCCTAAAGTGTGTGTTGGAGAAGGGTAGTAATCTACAATCAACAGCAAACTCGCATTCAGGACTGACTTTGTTCTAGTATGTAACAGACACTTTTAATGATCTAATCAATTTACAAGCTGAAGCCCCATCCTTCCGTTTTTTAGTTGAATTTTGTGTTGAAAGGGGTTGCAAATGTTGTTTTATGTTTTATACTTGAAGCCATTGGAACTGCTTAAAGATGCAGGTACTGTAAATGCCGAAAGAGACTCCTCGCTGTTTAAGGTAGGTGTTTAAAATGAGTTGCACTATGTCCCAAATAGTTGTGATAGTTGTAATTCATTTTCTTTCATTCATTCCTGAATAATTTACCTTACTTCTTAATTTCTGTTGAGAATCATCAGAAATGGACATTTCCATCAGAAATATTGCACACGTCCATCTGTTTCCAGCCTATTGTGAAGCACATTAAGACAAATTGCTGCCAGTTAGTGCTGTATTAACTTCATGAACTAAGCGAGTCCTTGATTGACCGCCTTATTTGAAATTTGAAATGACATTTTATTCGATTTGTCTCCAAATGAAACAGTTACATATAGAGTTATTTTAGCACTTACCCTGTTCTTCATCTGTGAAAGGAGCTTATTAATGCTGCGGTAATTGCGTCCTTATTGAGCTCTCTCTTTTATTGAGTTCCTCTCATTTCGACTCTTTCATTTCTCCCATCAGACGACAAGAAAGGGTATGCAACAACCCTAATAACCCTTAATCATTTCAAGAAGCTGATGTAGTCCTCACTTGCTGTTTTCATCCCCCAGTCCCCTCTTTTGCCCTTTGCTCTGACCACTTGACACAAGTTGAATATGTTTAGCCTCAGATATGAGTTTCTCCTCACTCCCAGGTTGGCATTGTGCTTGCAGCTTCACCGTGGCTATGACAGGAAGCTCTCAATGCTGTCACAGCGGGGTGAAGCCTCATTTGAGAAGAGGAGAGAGTTAGCAGGTCTCTCTCACCTTTTACATTATGTATTGAGAAAAGCCGACCTCAAAACTGTCGGAATCCCTCTAGTATGACAATGCAGG
The DNA here is from genome assembly GCA_019740295.1 of Labeo calbasu. Lineage (NCBI taxonomy): Eukaryota > Metazoa > Chordata > Actinopteri > Cypriniformes > Cyprinidae > Labeo > Labeo calbasu. Next base: position 12,376 of record JAHKKF010400483.1, on the reverse strand, counting down.
GCTTCAGGGATATGCCACGCTTTCACAAGCCTTTGAACCTCACACTCGAAATGTTTATGTTCTGAAAGAGCCCATTAGTGCCATTTAAGCATCCTGTGCTGTAGGAGGAGGTTGCTTCACTCCTGAATCCCTTTAGTTATATCTGGAGCAGGTGACAGTAAGTGATAGGTAATAGATGACACACTATTAAACTATGTTTACTTTGCTTCTCACCCTTGGAGCTGTTTGGACCCTCACTGCGCTTCTCTCGTAAATGTGACGGTAAGATGGTGGCTTCGGATGAGTTGTTGACCCAGAGCTACATTCAGGCTTAGCGGAATTTAGAGGATTTTCATCCTCATTTCCTTGAGCTCCCCTGCAAGTTTTCCTGCCTATTTCTTGCGTAAACAAAGCTTCAGTAAGTGTTGGTTTTGACACAGAAATGTCCAGTCAATATTGCGGGTTCTCCTCGCTTCAAGCTGATTGTTATTCCAAGCAGATGGCTATTTGCAGTTGCCTAGACGACCTGAATTCAATCACAGCCCATTTATACTGTGGGCAGCCAGACGTCCTGTGTTAAAGATTGGAGAAATGTGTAAAGCAGGAGGGCTAGTTGCCTTCCTGCGGTAGCCCCACATCATCTATCCCTCTCCTGATTGGACAGATGGGCCTGTTTGCTTTCACGCTACCTGCTCGACCTCTGTAATTCTCAGTGAGATCACGAGTTGCTGCGCTAGACAGATGGTAATGTTTATGCCGGGCTTTTTGTTTGTTGTCAGAGAGTAAAGCTCTCTCTCCCCGTGGCGGTCATGTTGTGTCTTTGCACAGCCTTATCCGTTTGCTGTGCGCATGCCTCATTAGGCAGAGAGCTCCCCCATCAGGAGCACCTACAGGGCAGCGCCCATGCCTAGACATCTGCTTCATCTGCCCCTGCCCAGCCCTGCCGATCTGTGGTGGCTGTGCAATCACTTCCTGCCACGTTTAAACCCCACCGGCAGCCATTATAACACATTAAGAGTCCCTGTGCAGTGTTTGACTGCGCAATAGACAAGGTCGGCCAACATCAGGTGTCGCTTTGCATCGATACCACTGGAGCAGCTCCGCCTGCTTTTATAGCACTTGACGAGTCCAATCTCTTTTTTACAATCTGATCGAATGGCTTATTACATTTCTGGCTCATATATTTCATGTGTTAATCAAAGTGTGAGAGATCACTCAGCAGAGGTTGGGATTATAGACTCTATTCCTCTCATTCACAGGAGATCAGAAACATCCACAATGAAGAACTGATGGGTATTCGGAGAGAGGAGGAAATGGAGATGTCGGATGATGACATGGAGGACGCCCCGGAAAGCAAGGATTCGGATGATTCAGGTATGCGCAGTCTATAAGCAGTAGACATGAATTTTTCTTAAAGCAGTATAAGCGATACCTCCTCATTGTCTTAAAGAGGCTTCAGTGCACCAGCCACACATAGATTGAATCCAGTGGTGATTTGTCAGTTTTATGAGGAGCCTTTTCTCAGATCACACAGTGCTGATACATTTGCAGATAGCAGCAATAACCAGGTAATTTTCACAGTATAAATGTAGAGTGAAAAAGAATCGAGCTTCATGGAAAGCTGTGACTGTTTAATGACCCTTGATATATATCTGGATTTAGACTATGTAACTGGCCCTTTTCGCCAACTTTTTTCAATAAACATTTTCTCATGAACTAATGAAGCTCGTATAATTTGCCTTTCCTGTGAGACCTCAAAGTGGTTTTGAATTGTTTTGTATCAGAAAACAATTTTGACATAAATATCAATTACTGCATGTGGCTTTTTTCCACAGCAAAACCAGACCTGGGGATCATAAGGAATTATGGTTCCTCTGGGGGGTTTTTTCATACTTTTGACTTGAGGAAGTCAGCTTTTCTTTAACTTGTTTAGTGAATAAGTCAGATTAATTTAGTAGCTTCTCTTAAGATATTAAGGTGGGACATTGATCAGAATATATCAGGAATAGGCAACATTGGTCCTGGAGAGCAGATGTCCTAAAGAGTTTAATCTTCAGGGTCTTCAGGTCTTCAAGGTCTTCAGGATCACTAGGGCTACTGGCAGGTAAGGGTTTTTTCAGGGTTGGAACTTAACTCTTCAGGACACCGGCACTCCAGGAACGACATTGTCTATCCCTGGAATAGATGGTCTCTTTTTGGCCTTCTATAGATGAAAAGAAAGCAGAATGAAAGCAAGGAATATTTCAAGCTGGATTTAAACTTGAACCACCCACAAGAGCACTATGGCACAATGCGTTAAACTATGTTTTCGAACCAGTAGGCCATGGCTCCAACACCAGCATGTTGTTTTGATTATTTTACTTTCTCATTTGAGCAAATTAAATCAAATCTGTCTGTCGGCAACCAATTCAGTCGTAGAGGAACAGTGTAATTTTAGTATTACTGTTCCCATAACCCCCTGTGGTTTCCAGAATGTGGTGCTACCGAGCTGAGCATTAGTCTGCCAGCTGCTCTTCCAGTTCATTTCAGGTTCCTTGTCATAAAAGAAATGCTGTTAGAGAACCTGTACCATAGCTGCTCAGGACAGAGAATCATAGGATGGTGTAAAGTGATCACTGTTGGACATGTCTTTTTTTTGGCATCTTGAGACCACTTAGCTGACACGCGGTCCCTTACACACCCTCTCGACAGTCAATTTGAAGCGAGACCCTCGTTGGCTCTGCATATGTGCTGCTCAACTTGTGAAATTTGAATGTAACTATTAGAGATTCTCCAGTGTAACAGAGTCTGTCATTAGTATGAAAATGTATGCAAATGTAATCACACATTTACCAGGTTTGATTCACACGTCTTCTCATCTGCGACCTTAGTTATTAGAAAACAATGATAACAATCACTGTCGGTGGGTTGTCAGATATTTGAAAGGATGTCACCGGATAGAAAGGGCAGGAGATCCACTTGGTTAATGAAGGAGGTAATTCAACACCCATTGCATTTATGAAAACAAATATTTCATAGCTGCCAGTAAGACGAGCAAGCTCCGTAAAGAGGAGGAGTGGTTTATGCTAACCTCGAGTTTTAGCCATATTAACCTCCATCTTCACTGCAGCCCAACATGTTTGCTTTTATTTTCTCCCAGAGTTAATCAATGATAACGGGCAAGTGTCCTCTGACAATAGCGATAGTACAGTGTGCAAACGGGCGCCGCTTTCTTTACTGTCAGCACCCCTGGGCAGCACAGGTCGATAGAGCAGCCTGCCATGTTGCGGAAGGTGAACCGGACGGTTCTGAGGGCAGCAGCTTGATGAGACGAATCAATAAAAGCTGCTTGCTTCCCTCCCTTTCTGTCCGTGTCTCTATATCTCTCTCGCTCTTGTTCTCTGTCTCTCTGTTCCTTTCCCCTCTAATTCACACCAAACATGCTTCCAGACAAAACACAGAACTGGTAGCATGGCAGTTATCTTCATAAAGGTGAATTGCCACTCCATTGTGCTTGGTCTAGCGCAACCTTTTTCTGTCACATAGCATGGTAAAAATGTTGCAATTATGCTGTAAGACATGTTTACATAGACAAACGATTAAAAAATGAGTCAGAAAGTAAATGATTTAGATGCAACTTGAACACCTGACTTGAGAGACTTGATTCCAATAAAGTCACAGTCTGGTGGGAAAATTCTGGTGAAATTTTGCAGGCAAAGAGGACACTGACAAGTCTAATCTTTCAAATTTTGTCTTTTCTTAAGAAATTTAAACATTATATACCAATTGTGGCTCTTTAATGTATCAAAGTGGCACATCAATCGATCATCCCTACTAGTTATAGCACAAAATAAACATGAATGAACATCAGAAGATATCTTGTTTCAACTGTGGAAAAACGTCAGTACACACCAAATCAAATTCAGCGATATAATTGATCGCCTGTCAATCAAACTCCTGGCGAAGGGTCGTGAAGTTTCCCCTTTGAAAATGTTTAGTTTGTTGTTTGCATTTTGCAAAGGTGACAACATGACGCTCCAAGCATTAAAAATACAAGGTGCATTTTTTTTTTTTAACTTTGATGTTTTATCAATACTTCTAAGTATTAAATGAAACGAAGGTGTATTTATAGTCAATATTTGTCATATCCACCATCTTGAATCCGAATTCTGGATTTGTCTTCTTCATGAGGGATGAATTTGTTGTTTCCCTTTAAATTTGGCCACGAAGAGGTATCTTAAAATGCAGAATGCCATTGCTGCCTACCTTTTGGGCCACTTAAAATGCAGTCTAGGTAGGCAGCTCGCTAGGCTTGGGAGCAGAGCCGAGGCAGGTAATGATGCGTTTCCCTGCAGACTCGTGGCGGTGTTCATAGCTCAACCTGGCTTTCCTTATCTTCCACCCACGTCACTCAGACGCTCATCCTCTCCCTCTTCAGAGCCGCATAACCAAAGATCCTTCATCAGCCTGGCGATCAGACGCCCAGCTGTTCCCCCTCTCCCTGCCCGATCCGAGAGGGACACGCTTCTCGGCATAATCCCGTTATCTCCTCCCGCTAGACACGGAGCAGAGGTGGCGTCTCTGATCATCGGGTTGTTAAGAGACGGCTGAATGACGGAATGTCTCGGTGTGAAGAACCCTTTTGCGTCCGTTTTAATTACAGTCGTTTGATAACAATGCCCATGGTACATTAAGTCAAGCATTAAGTAATACACTTTCTCTCCATTTAATCCTCTCTAATTAGCCTCTGAAAGCAAAGTGAACGCAGCAGTGCTACTGAGGGTCCTTTCATCTCGGTCCATCAGCAGAATTCTCTAAGCAGCTTTTGAGGAACACTGTTTTCTTCTTTCATTTTACCCTTTCCAGGCCTCGCCACCACCACCCCGTGACTTATTACTCCGCACACGACTCCTAATATGCGCCTCTTCTCTTTCCTTTCCGTTATTGGTTTTCACCCCTGCCTCCATCGCTCGTGTGTCTCTGTCTGCTTATTTCCCTTTCCTGTCGCCAATGCAATTGTCATTTTTCATATCTCTCCTGCTCTCTCTCTCTTTGGCCTCTCAGGGCCGCTGGCTCAGGTGGAGGCTCTGAAGGAAGAGAACGACAGTCTGCGGTGTCAGCTGGATGCCTACAGGAATGAGGTGGAGCTTTTGAAACAGGAGCAGGGTAAGGCGCAGCCCCAGCGCAGCGAGGAGGACGCCACCCGCCAGCAGCAGCTCAGCTTCCTGCAGCAGGCTCTGCAGGGCATGCAAAAGGTACGCACACACGGTTAACAAGCTATGCATCAGAAAAACACTTTTTTATGCAGCGTTTTCGTCTCTATAACACTTTAAAAATCTTTAAAAAGGTAAATTTGTGATGTCATTTTTATTTGAATTTATGCACAATTATTCCATGCATTTTTATTTGTTTTTTATTTTTTATTAAATATTATTTTTAGTTTTTAATCAAGTGAAACGACAGACTTCTCTGGTGAAACCAGACTTTTCCCAATCATTTTGTCCCTTTCTTAAAATCACATGGATCTTTTGGATTTAAAATGCAATAAAAGCAATATTGCAATATATTCATATATTTTAAAGTGCAGTTCATTTCTGTGATCAAATCTGAATTTTTTTCATCTTTGCTCCAGTCTTCAGTGTCACATGATCCAACAGAAATCATTTTAATATAAGTTATTATTTGCACTCAATTATTAATAATTGTTCTTATTAATAACATCAACATTTTGCTGCCTAATATTTTGTCAAAATTGTGATACTTTCAGGATTTTTTCAGGATGATTTGATGAATAAAGAGTTCAGAAGAACAGCATTTATTTGAAATAATCATAAATGTATTTACTCTGACTTTTGGTTAATTTAATGTGTCCTTGCTGAATAAAAGTATTGCGTCATTTTTTTGTTTTGTTTTTTAAATCTTACCCCATACTTTTGAATGGCAGTGTGTTGTGGTTTTCACAAAAATATTAACTGTTTTCAACATTAATAATAGAAAGAAATGTATCTTGAGCAGCAAATTAGCATCTTAGAATAATTTTTGGTTAATTTTTTCATGTGACACTTGAATTCTTTATATATAATGCAATATACAAGTCGTTTTAATGCATTAATTCTGCCTTGTAATGCACCTAATGCATTGCATGGTGAATAATTGTAACCACAGTTATATTATAGAAAGTATAATGCATTAAAATACATGGCAAAAAACATTTAAATATTAAAATGCATTTTAACGTTGGATACAATTATTTATGAAAGGAAATAATGCTTTACAACATACATTATAAACGTCTTTGTAATGCATCATATATAAAGAGTTCAAGTGTTAGTGAGACTTCTTTTAAAAACAACAAAGAATTGGAATTATTTCAGACTTTTAAACACTAATGTGCATTTTTTTTCTCGCCTTACAGTTTTTAAGCCTAAATTTAGGTTGTTGAGATATTTTCATTGGAAAATGGCAAAAATACTGAAAAGAACATATTTTTTGCACCGTTGAGCTGCTGGAGGTTTTTGAAGACATGGGCGGGTGCTTGTCGGTGGTTTGGCACAAAAAAGATCTGTGCCGGTAACCAAAAAGTTGTCGTTTCAAAACCAGCATGGGGTGATCCATGAGCCGTCACTCATCTGTGTGTTTACAATCTCACACCCCTACTGTTTCCTCACTCGGTGAATACGCTGTTGTTATGCGTCAGAGTTTTTAGAGCAGTTTAACCGCAGGGAGTCGTGAGCCGAAACACCTCATTTCTACAGATCATCCAGGTCATCAATCACACACACACACAATTACAAACACGAGATGTTGAACATGTAAAATGGAAATTTTGTCTGCCCACGTGGGCACAAACCGTAGACGTCTCCCACCCATCAAGCACTTTCATCTCTTGTATCAAACGTTATTTTATCTTCTCTTGAGGACTGGCGCTATTTTTAGCTGTCGTCCTCTGTTCTCCATTGTTCTTTGCCGCTCAGAGTGACCTAGAGATCTGAGGGTGATTTTCAGCTAGATTTGTTTTCCCAAATCGTGCATTTACACAATACAAACTCACTTGGGCAGGGTTAAATCTGTCCAGGGTTCTGTCTATTTTTGTATCTGCATCTATCAATAGAACACGAAGAGTCCTGGTCACACTGTAGGCCCAGCACATGCAGATGTTCCACACGGCTTTGACCTTGCCATGCAAGCGTTATTAGGCCATGAAGGAGACCCTTTCTGAGAGGGACGTTTGTCTCACTTTGAAGGTGTGCGCTTGCTGCTAATGAACCTTTAATGGGATTCTGTATATTGAACATTCCTGCGGCATGGAGATGAACTCGCTTCACGGGTCACATGCGAGGCGTACGCCGAGCGATTTGTTCGAGTCGGAAACGGGAGTGTTCACTGATCTCCGGCGAGCGCGTGAAGACGGCATGTTATTCTGTCACATGAAGTGAACAGCGCAGGCCATTTCTCCGAGTTGAATCACTCTCAAATGGCATGCGAGGCTGCGGAGACGCTTTCGCTCCCGCACTCAGAGCGTGTTAAACTCACCCTCCGTCTGATTTATTCATGAGGAGCAGGCCATGAAGGCAAACAAAAAGGTTACATCACCACAGTTTATGTAGCTCAGATCGCTCCTGGCTTCTGAATGCTGAGCAGGATTGGTAATGAGAAATCGGAGCGGTCTTCAGCACCTCGTGGCTTCTGATTTATTAGGTTTGTCAACAAATTAGCATGCTAGGAAACAGTGTTTGGACAAACGTGGTAGGAGAAATGTGTAATAATGTGCTACCTGAGTAAACTGCGTTACTTAAGTTTATTTTTTTCTTTCGAAAATGTCTTTCTCTCATTGCGCTCAATTACATTACATTTTGTTACATGCAGTAAATTAGTGCTCAAAGGAAGGCTACATTTATTTGATTCAAAATACAGTAAAAATTTTGACATTTTAATACGATTTAAAATAACTGCTTTCAATTTTAATATATTTTAGTGTCTAATTTATTCCTGTGATGCAAAGCTGAATTTTCCACATCATTTACTTCAGTCTTCAGTGTCACATGATCCTTCAGAAATCACCCTAATATGCTGATTTGCTGCTCAAAACGCATTTCTTATTATCATTGTTGAAAACAGTGGTGATGTTAATACCATAAAAAGTTAAAAAAAAAACAGCATTAATTTGAAATCTATTAGTTTACCATATCTTTTGAACAATTTTATGCATATTTGCATGAAAATAAACTGTAAGGCAAAAAGTAACAGCACACTTCTGCTCAGTAAGCCAAACAATTTGGGGTGTCATTCCCATCTGTAGCACATACTGTGCAGTAGACATGTGCCAATATTCAGTAATATGATATATCACGATAATGACCATGCATGATGTTGCTATCGTGGTCAAAATGCCATCAAAAATTATTTTTTATTCAGATTTTTAGAATGAATAAAAGCTTCAGCAATTGTCGCAACATAAAAAAATTGATACTGTCACATGCCTACTGTGCAGGATTGGGTTACTTCTCTACGTTTAGTCCATTTGTAGCATATTTGAGCAATAATAGTACATAACATATAACTTGTATATCCTCTCATGCATATACATATTAATTTACATAGGTTCAGTGGGCGCACATTCCTCCACTGACACTGGCAGCACTGATCCTGTGTGTGTATGTGTGTGTAACCAGCTTTGGATTTAATCAGTCCCTCACCTGAGCCGCTACAGACATACAAACATCCTCAAGGCACAAAATCTATTTACTCGTCTCTGACTGAAATGCACACCGTCCAAATATTTTCCCTCCCGTTTCTGAATGTCAGTGGCACGGCACCTCTGGAGGTCGGGGAACAGCTGTCGTATCTGGTGCATACTGTTGGAATGTCTTTATGAGCCAGAAGTAATCAAATAAAGCCATATTCAACACAGTCATAACACCCAAGATTGAATTATTTGATAGCAAGACGTCTCAAACCCTAGTGTGCAGTCTAAAAATGGCATATCGTAGGCTGTCTAGGTCAAGGACGTCTACATAATACCTGCCACTATCTATCCATTAGCATTCCCATTCATCTCAATAGTAGTTATTCAGTTGGCACAGCACATCTGGAAGTGCTTACGATCACATCGGTCGCTTTATTCTCTGTTTTGACCTTTCATCCACATACACTTACCAAAAAGAAGTATATTTCAAGTTTATTTTTATTAAGTATACTTAAGTAAAGTTGAAGTCTATTATTAAGTATACTTTATGTAGTAAGTATACAAATGTCAGTGTACTACTATACTTGTAAGTGTACTATTTCAATACTTCTTGAAACTAAATTGACACACTCTCTAGTATATAAAAGTATACATTTAAGTATAACAGTAGTAAACTTTGAATACACAAATAGTATATATCTATGTTTTAGTTTGTACTGTACTGATGTTTAGTACACTTTGAAGTATAGTCTCAGTAAACCTCTAGTTTAGTAGTTTTATACTACAAGTATACTTGCACATTTTCTTTAGGTGACCTTTACGCCATATTTTAAGTGTATTACTATGTCCCTATTTTGTTATATAAATATATGTGAATATATTAAACATCAAAAGAAAGAACAGGGTATCTGCTTGTAAACAAAAATGTATTCTAGCTTCATGCGTACTTTTTTATGAACACTTGAATGTGGGTAAGTTTCATAAATAATAATAAAAAAGAAAAAAATAAACAACATTTTAAACAAAAAGCTGAAACAATGCTATGAATTGGATTCAAGTGATAATAAAAATGTAGATGAAGTCAATAAACATCCCAAACCTTGACAGTCATTATTACCTCATTATGGGTCACATTTTATTCAATAACATTACAGTTTTGATGCTGTTGTATGACTGACGATGGTGTTAAAAACGTGTGGAAGCATTTGTTGTTTTGGTTTCTTCTTCGCTTGTGTTTTGCAAGATGTGTAACAGCGCCCCCCACCAAATAACAATGAAAAGGTGGATTTTCGGAGATGTCATTTTAAGTGTATTTCTGAGAAGTACATAAAAAGTACAGTGAAAGTATACTTTCCTATTTTTTTAGTTTAAAAAAAGTATACTAATAGCACACTTGAATAAACTTCTTTTTCGTAAGCGTGGAGATGACGTTGTCCAGCGAAAACAAGGCTTTTGAAGACGCTGTCCTATGTAGATACATTTGAAAAGAGTTTTTGTGTTTTCATGTTTAGTGACACATTGTATCGATAGAGATGCTGTTTATCTAAAGATAAATGCTGCTTTTTACAATCTTCCTATTACATTGCAATGATAGAATATTTACTTAAAATGCTGCCCTGACTTTTCAAATATATCCAGATTAATGTAGATGTAGCTTAACTTTGAAACAAAGAAATGAAATTGAATTAAACATGGAAATTTGGTGTAAGTTTTATTCATAACTGCAAACCTCATGTTTTAGTGTATATGACATGAGCCAGTGAAATTGCATCTGTCGTCTTATTTCAATCTCCCATGTCACTTAGGATCAACAGTAATCTGCCTATCATTCAATTAAAATCATGTGAAATTGCAGTTCCACATGAATTCGCTGGCCAACTGGCAAGTAACTCTGTTTTATTTACTCACCAAAGCCCATGTTAAATCTCATTTGGCGCTTAGTGAGTGTTCATTTTGGATCCTGCTTGCACCTAGCTGTGATGTCAAAGGCAGCAGACCTTGAAAATACATTTCACGCTTTTAAGAGCACTGTAAGAAAATATTGGGCACTGCTTGCATACAGTATGTTGCTTGCGAAAAAACTGCTGTCCGTCAATGCTTCTTGGGTCTAGCTGGAATAGTTACTACATCAACTGGTCCTTTCTAACCAGCCAGATCTCAACCTATTGGAACAGGTATTGTTAGATTTTAAGCGGAAGCCATAGATAGTCAGACATCCGAACATTCAGTTTAATGAAGCAGCCCAAACTGGCATCAAAGCGACTGTGCTCAGCGTGTGTTCTCTTTAAATACTGATGAACTGATCTGCGTGCAGCGTCAGGCCTGTTGAGCGTCTGATAAAGCTCGTCTCTCGTTATGTGTTTTTAATGTCGTCGATTTTGCTTTGTGCCGTTCCTCTAGCAACTGCTCAAGCTTCGTGAAGATCTGAAACAGAGAGAGACGGAGCTGGAGAAGAACTCGGAGGAAAAACAACAGCTCGAAAGCCAGATCCAGAGTCTGAAAGATCGGATTCAAGCGTTCCCCACATCACACGCTCTGCCCGTGAGTAACACACGTCTCTCTGTCTGGGGCTCCTGTCTGTGCTTGTGCTGCGGCTTTGTTCTTTTAACTCTGTCTGGATTCGGTGTGTTCTGTCTGATGAGGAGGATGAGGGGAGATGAGATGAGATGGCTGTCAGTTTGAGGACAGCGTCTATTAATGAGTCTGTCCTGCTGAACGCTCTCCAGGGATTCAGATAAGAACGGGAATATCTGATTCCCTGCGCTCTAATTAAAATAACATGAGCTCAGGATGAGTCTCGGTGTTCGAAACAAAGAAAAACAGTGTGAAATTCTTGCATTAGACTGTTTACAGAGAAGCAGACATTTGAGTGCTTTCATAATAATGCATAAACATAACAGGAATAATTTCAGAGATAAGATGGAAATGATCCAGTTGGGACCCTAGTGAAAAATAAATATATTACGATGTATTTAAAATACTTTTGTTTCATGCTAAGTATACTATAAATACATTTACATATTATGTACTTTTAGCATACTAAACCGGTATGTTTAAAGTCTACTAAATTGGAACAGTTAGTTTTGTACTTAATGCACTTTAATTGCGCAGAAGTAGTGCTGAAGTCCAACTAAAGATATATTTAAGTATACTTGATTGTGCTAAAGTGGAACTATTGCAAGTATACTTTAGGTACACTTTAAATATTTTGCATTTAAAGACTGATATTATTTAAAGATCACTGAATCCTCATCAATAGTGATGTTAAAACATATTTTAGGCTTAATATTAAGAAATGTGTCAAATGTGGTACTCCAAATAAAGTTTTAATTACAATTTTTATATCCGCAAGTCTCAAGCGATATGTCAGTAAATATGTTAACAGACTTGAACTATACTATATTATAAAATGCATTTTAAATCTATTATTTTTTTACTAGGGGATGAACTCAGATGAAATCATTTTGATATTATAAAATTTTAAAATGTAAAATTATACCATTTTAAATGTTATAATTTTATAATATTTTTTAAATAAAAAAAATACTGGTTTAAAACCACTGGTTTAGAAAAACGCCTGTGAGTGGACAACAAATTCAAACTGTTTGTATTTGTAATCTTTTTTAATTCCATTCCATGGTTTGTTTGTTCCTCTTTCTTTTTTCATAATTTTTCATATATACACTACCGTTCAAAAGTTTGGGGTCAGTACATTTTTATTGTTTCTTCTTT
>JAHKKF010400468.1:0-14504 GCA_019740295.1 Labeo calbasu | reverse complement strand
CTTTGCATCACAAGAACAAATTCTATCTTAAAGTATATTAAAACAGAAAACCACTATTTTAAATTGCAATAATATTTCACAATTTTACATTTTTTCTGTATTTTTAAAATCAAATAAACGCATAAACACATTAAAAATCTTACTATTACTATTACACATACTACTGAAACATTATAGACTTTGGAAATGTTGTGAAATGTGAGGTGACATTTTGATAAAAAAAAAAGAAAAAAAAAAAGATCAAAAAAACATTTTGGCTGTGTGTCCAGCCAAAGAAAAACAATGGAGAAAAAAACGGAATGAAAGAAGGATAGAGATCAATCTCAAGGCGCGTGAGAGCATACAGAGGCGGAAAGAGAGCGAGGTCTGGGCCGGCGACCTCAGCCCTGCCCAAAATCAATTGTGTTTTCAATCTTCACAAGAAGATTTGGTTTCACTGGTTAACACAAACGCTGTGAAAGCCATTTTGAGACCTTGTTAAAGACTCGGTAGCGAAACAAATACAGGTGTGGGCTCGGCTCGCCGAGGATGAGAGGAGGGAGGGAGAAGGGAGGACGGGAGCAGAGGGAGGGAGGAGTCTGGCGAGAGAGCGCATCATCTTAAAACTAATCCCAGCCAGTTCAAAAGCTGCTTCTTTCCCTCACCTTCCCTTTTCATCCCTCACTAGCTCCTCATTTGTTTTCTCCCTTCACTCCAGAGGGCACTGGAGAGCGGGGAGCCCGTGATTGAGTATTTCAGCCGCCCTTAAGAATTTCTACCTTTTGTTAGTGACTTCCCACTTGTGTGAGGCCACTGATGTGTGGAGAACATTTAAGGGCTACAGGCTCCATAGAAGTCCGCAGGGATTTACTGCTAACCCTCGCAGTGAATAGAGGACACTTCCCCGGCCAGTCTTACGGAGGAAAGCAGTCCAAAGGGCCTTTTGATAAGAAATAACACATCTCTGCCCAGACAATGAAGTTCCTGCTAAGACATTAAAAGAAAATAAACCATGAAATGCTCACAAAGCTGAAGCTGCACACACAGGAAGTGGAAATTCACTGAACACAACCGTTACATATAGCATTTAAACATTGGTGTGGTGTTAAATCTTATCCCTGTTTTCATAGAAGCTTTCGCTAATCTTTATTATTTGCTTATGCACAGTCACTTTAACCTTTCGATCCAATTCAATTCATTCATAAGTGCTTTTAACAATGGAGACTGTCTTAAAGCAGCTTTACACAGCGTCAGGTATAAACCCCGAGATGACGACGCCGAAGGCCAACGGTGAGCGCAAAGGAACTAACCTTGAGAGGAAGACGATGCGTCTTTAAGACAACTTTGGACGGCCGCCATCACTCTCACTCCAGAACCGCTGTCATGTTTCCACTCTCACCGTGCACATGAGGAAAATGCGTCTGAAATAAACTCTTCACAGCGAATCCACAAACACCTCTCGTTAAACAAGCTTATCAAATCAGACTTTAAGGGCTCAGTGATGCAGCGAGGCTTGCAAATAGAGCAGTGCACTGTTTTTATTACCCGAGCCTGAGGTAAATCGAATGCCGTTATTAAATGTTAGCGGTTCACCAGGTATGCTAAATTAACTAACAGTGAGTGCTCGGGATGCAGTCATTACAGACAACACACTGTCCTCACTGAATACTGAAGCTGGGAGAAAGAGAAAACTGTGACATTTCATTACAGAAACATGACAATACACAGTCTGTCACCAAACTGGTGATTACGGTTTACTTCGTCCAGCGTTCAACGTGGGCTGGTCAGTGAGTCATGAGTCAAAACCACCACAGAGAAAATTAAACCTTGCTCAATGTCAAAAATAGAAAGCAGGACGCGCTGCGGAGAAAAATTACGCTTTGTGAAGAATGAACATTGATTTTCAAAAATCAACCAGATGATTTTCAGTTGGATTTCTCACTTTTAAACACAACATGAAACCAAAATTGACCTTATTTACTTTGCAAAGTAATTTCCCTGGTCTTACTGTTAATAATTTATCGGTGTACGTAATGCTAACTCAGTCAAATCAAAACGTGATCTTTTTCTCTGCTTCTAAAAAAAAATTTCTTTCCTGCTGATGTAACCGAGGTCATGTGGGCTCAGGAAAAATAAAACGAAATTACACATATGGGTCAATGATGTGACGCCTAAATTTTCTGTCCAGCTGCATTTTTTTTCAGATAAAAATTGGTTTAAAGTGCATTAAAAAGATGCCATATATATTAAGTACCTCTCCTATGTATGGACCCACGTTAACTTTTCAAAAAAGATTAATTATTTGTAATTTCAAAGTGTTATTCAAAGTGTCAAAGTATCATGTGGTGCGACCGCCTGGCCATAGCTGTTGTTTTGGAAATGTCTTTGAATTTACCCTAATTTTATTCAGATTAATTTTCTGCGCTATTTGACATGATGTAATCCTGTATAAAATTGCTAAACATTTGTATTTATATTTCCATCATAATATACAAACAAACTTGTTTGTATGATCTCCATTTTATGAAATATCATGCGGTGCGACCATGAAGAAACCACCATTTTGAGACTTTTGTTGAAATCCATTCAAAGATAGGACTTTATCATATAGCAATTTGCCAATAACCCATGGAAGTGTCAAGTAGGTTTGTTTTTCAAATTTGGAAAAAAAAAAAAAAACCTTTTTAATGGCTGGAATGTAGTTACCACATCTGGATATCATGTGGTATGACCTCAAAAAAAAAAAAAAATGAATAATAAGTTATTTCTACAAGTATTTATTTATATTAAAAATTTCATAGTGATTGAACTTAGTGAATTTGAAATATCATGTGGTGCGACCACTGCATTAGTGTTTTCCACTATAGATATATGTTCAAATGATGTTCAAATGATGGTTTATATACATAAAATACTTTATTTTAGTATTATCTGGAACAGATTTTTATGCAATTTGGGTCATTTCAGACAGTTTATATTTAATCTTTGTACAATATGAGACAAAATGCAAAAAATGTACTTAGAGCATGTCATTTTAGTTTGGTAATTATGCATTTATTAGTAATTTATTATTTATTTATTAATAACTATTTTAATCTATTTTAACAGGTTCCAAGCAAAGTAAAATAGATACTCGCCATAGGCAGCATATAAATTCGGACCCTACAGTCAAGCACAAACTCCAGATTCCATTTTCTAGAAAGAAAGATGTTCATGCTGTGATCTCAGAACCTGAGCCAGCAACCTACCGCTACTTTAAATTGACCATTTGCAAAATGACGTATCTGGCATTATGATTAGTCAGATCGCATGTTAATCAAACTCCCATTGAAGGGTCAATTGAGCAGCCAAGATTAGGCAAAGTTCAGAAATAACTGGGGCTAAAGAAATGCCTGCAGTTAATGCCATGTGCTGCATTTTTCACATGTCTCTTTAAATAGATTTTTAATGACATAAGGCCTTTGTCATTTGGAGCGACCGCTCATGTGGTGTGACCAATAATAGGAACAACTGTATTAAAATTAAAACAAAATATCTAATTTCTGTGGTTGAAACATGAATCACTGCAACAGGATGCTTAAGTAAATAGTATTTTTTTTAATACTTGTATCAGTTTTATGCAATATATATTGCACTTGTTGGACAAGCAGTCTATCTAGGCTGCAGAAGGTTAAAGCTTTGCCCCTGAAATGGTAGAAGTTGGCTCTCACCCAGGCCGATATGGGAACCAGGACAGAGGAGGCATAAAGGCCTGATTGTGGCAGAGCACTGGCTTGGAAACAACTCTCAGGCCTAATGAAACTAAAGCCTGGCCACAGCAGCAGAGCGAACACTAAAGTGAGAGAGGTAGAGAGAGAATGAGTGGGGAGGGTGGTAATGAAGTAAACAGGAGTTGTTTCAACTTAGTAGAATAAGTGTACTTTGTTTGGAGATCTACTCCAAGCCGATTACAATAAACCTATGACTAAGCATAAGCCACCCTATGTAATTAGGGCACATGAAGGTTTATGCGGGGAGCGAGGCAGCCTTTTACGTTCTGGTCACGTCGAATGTACAAAATATCTTGGCGAGATTTATAATCCAACCATGCCAAGTCTGTTGTCTTAACGCATATAAAATGTTTCGAAGGAAACAAGTAAAATTATTTAGGCATGCCTTCTTCTAAAAGTAAAAAGGCAACATGCCGCATTAGCACGGAATGACTGTATGCTAATGAAAAGTGGATCTAACTCAAAGAGCCTTTGTGCAAAGGCTTTTAAAATCTTAATTCTGCAGTGTTGTGCAATAAATGCCCCATAGTGCTGCTTAAGAGAGTGTGTGTGTGTGAGCGAGTGTGTAAGCTGTCATAGCACAGAAAAAGCGCTCAGGAAGAACACAGCTTCTAAGGAGACAGATCCTGTGACCCTGCTGCCCCATGCCACCTGCTCTCCTCCCAGGATCCTCGTTCTCTCACTACCCACCGCTCGCCAGGAGACACTGTTAATTGGCCTACACACACGCCCCCACGCACACACACAAACCTCCGGGTATCAGCTCAACTGACACCACAGTGTGGCAAAACCTCCAGGTGGGCGGACTTGCAGAGTCATCAAGAGTTTGCCGCAAATGAGCATCCAACCTTCTAACAACTCACTTTGAAGGCTCGTTTCGCCTTTACTCGCAAGTGTGCATCCAACGGACGGTCAATTTGTAATTTTCGTGTCTTAAGAGACAGACATTTCATTAGGCTGCGTGTTTGCTTCGCAACTTATAAACAACCAGACACTGAGCGCTGAGGTCTTTAGCGTTATTGGATCACGCTGCCCATTCAAAGTAACGATCTACAGCTTTACGTAAGGACGGCAGACAAGTGCGCCTCAATAAACCGGGCTGTGGTAAGACTAATATAGTCTTGTGACCTAAGAAGCTACAAATCCTCCGCCGTTCCTTTAATCACAATGATTTAGCGGTTGTCTACTGCCAGTGCTGGCGCTGGTGAAAACACCCCCAGGGCAAGACGTACAGCACAGGGCAAGTAAAACATCTGCATAATTGAGCCCTTCAATCAAGTCAAGTGTGTGTTAGGTCCACTCAGACACAGCTGATTACAAACAAATGGAGCTAGGTATTTATACAGAGCCTGAAATAGAGAGAGACAGCGAACTTACTCAAAGTCATATCATGCAGCAAACAGAAAAGTTCACCTGGGTCATACAAATATCAATCTTCTGCACGAGTATGGCAAATATCAGGCTTACAAAACATGTCAAGTAGGACCAGGTAAAAAAAAATATTGAACACTTGAATGATACTGATTCATAAAGGCCCAAAATCAATCTTTTGCTCTATGCCTCAGTACCCAGTTTATACAAGGTAATAACAAATAACAAATGTTATTTTTAGTGACTCAAAACCATGTAACATAAACAATGTAGATTGACTCCAGAAACAAACGACTCTCACAAGTCTTTTCTTTTCATTTAAAGGCGTCATGACATGAGAAATCAAATCTGCCTCGATCTTTCGGCATATAAGAGATCTTTGTACCATTAAAGCATTCTGCAGGTTTCATAGCTTAAAACGTCCTCCTCATTATAAACAAAGCATTTATTTGAAAGAAAATAGAAATTACAATCACTGCCGCTATCTTGTCTACACTGGATACAGCATGCAGATGTGTGTCTGTCGTCAATAGGACAAATGGAGTAACAGAACACTCGTTTTGATGCGTTCGGCTAAAACAGCTTGTTTGCATCTTTGTACAGATATCAGAAGGATCCCAGTGTAAGGAACAAGTGGATAGTTTATTTATAATGGCATCCCGGATCGTGTCTAAGGATTGATCGGAGCGTTTTGTTTTGTAAACGCGGCACAGCGTCATGAAGAGTTCACAAAGAAACATTTGTTGATAGATGAAGCGGTACTAGATCTGACTGCAGCTGCATCACAAATGGTAAGTAAAATGATTTCATAACGCTTTGTCTAGAAATGCCTTTTATTTTGATTATGTTGTCAAAACACTCACATACAATAGCGAGGGGACGTTGAAACTGTTTCCTATTCAACGACATCAGCCAATCATAACAGTGGCTGATTCCTGACAAGCCTTAAAGGACCCATTCCTTAAAACAGGTAGTTTTAGACAGAGGGTCAGAATTGGGGTTAAAAATAATCATTTTTCCACGTTTGTTTGGTTTGTTTTTTTAGTGCAAAAAACAACATTATAAATAAATCTCAAGTAACATTAAAATAATAATAATAATAAAAATATATCATGACCCCTTGACGGTATTGAATTGAATCAGTCTAACATACTGCACTGTATAAATTACAGCATAAGTAAAAAGAGGGTTTTTTTTTTTTGTCTATTTTAAAGAATATGTCAGCCAGGGTTGCCAGGTTTTCACAACAAATCCCCTCACCCCCCAACTGCTACTCAAAACTAGCCCAGTCACATTTTGGAGGGGTCTTTTGGTAATCAAAACGAATCAAAAGTTTGTGTATCAGAAAAAAATTGGGAAACTTGTATTAATATCTATTCATGAAGTCAGAAACCACCATTGGTTGAGTAAATGTTCGGACCAACTCGAACAAACAAAGTGTCCAAAGCATTACACACAGCAGCTTTAACCAAAAGGTCTTGGCTACTACATCCAGTGGACGATAGAGACCAGCCGAACGCTGGTCTTTCATCTCCAAATGGCCACATCTCAAATGGCCTGCTTGAAAGAGCCCATTGAGGGACAGCATTTCTCATCATATGCAAACATCTCTCTGTGAAATTAGCCAAAGGGAAAAAGAAAAAATTTGATCTTACCTTGCCAAACTGTTCAAAATACTGCTTCACATCTTCAACTACTGTGTTAGCTGATAATCCGCCTACAAATATTTTCTTTGTTCTTGTGACCATCTGGAAGAGAAGAGAAGACGACAAGAGATTAGACCCATGTGAAAACACTTCAGAGGACTTCAAACGCATAGGAGACAAAGAGGACGCTCAGAACTGGAAAAGAGGGAATTGGGAGATGACCGGTTGTGGGTTTTGTGTCCCACAGGGAGATTGAAGAGGAGGTACTGTGTAATTTGTTGAGTGTGTGAGAGTGCGCTCGGGGACTGGTAACACCTAGCTTGCGATGCCCGACGCCGCTTGCGTTACCTGTGCTTTCTCTCGCGACATTACAGGCCTGACACTTTTTGGTTTCACACTAACACAAACACCTGAGCTGCGAATGGAGTTTTTCTTGTGTTGCGAAGACCCAACACGCAATCCCCCAGTCCATTTAAGAAAATTGGAATCGGTATGTTTCAGAGGACAAGCATGCAGAGTGAGCAGCACGGATAGACCTTAAAAGACACTCTAATTGAGTTACAAACAAAAGGTGTCAGAAAGTTGGAAGTCTCCGAGCCGGGCGGGATCTCAAACCGGTGAGAACAGACAGTAGTAGAGGTCGCAGTCGTGCAACCAGGCCCATTTTTCAAAACACAATTAACTCTCCCTGCTGGAGAGATGTATGGAGCGCCGAGACCCGACTTCTCTTCATGCAGCAACGTTAATTGTGCTGAGAGCTGGTGCACTGAGATCAAATAGCCCACCTATCATATAGGGCAATGATAACGGCTAACAAGAGAGCTCCTCAGGCAATGTTAAGCCCTTTTTGAAGTTAACAAAGAGAAGAAACTTGTCAAATTCCTGCTTATGACAGACCCGTGTGGATTTCTATTAAATGTGTGCTTGTTGTCAGAGCTGTCATGCAGCAGGTGATCCCTACGTGTTATGGCGCTCGCGCTGGAGATAAAGGTTCAAAGCTGGCTCCGTTCTAGATATAGATATAGGATGAACATACATAGAGAGAGGGATTGATATACACAGATGGATTGTCCAAATCAACACATAAACAGATAAACAATTATTAAATTTTACGGAACACTGCTAGTCAAGCTGGTTAGAGCTTAAACTAAGGCCTTATGGACAGAATTGCAGAATCCATTCATAAAAACGGAATTTACTACATAACGAAAAAATGTCATGGAATTTGCCAAATTTTGGATGAATAAATCAAAAGTAGGTCAGTACACCTAAATCAAAACACGATATGGACTATCTGTCAATGGTATGCCGCAAAAATACAATTTAAATACAAACATGCGTGTCTCTGTGTGAATGAATGGTGCAGACGCAAAGTTTCGTTTACTACACACATACTGAAGCGTACATGACGCTTGTGGTGTTTACAGTCTCTGCCACCTTAATATACGAGTACATCAACACATAAATATAATATCTGGAACTGCTCTGAGAGTCACTTCATGAGGATTTGGCCGTACAAACAGAAACTTAAACTTCTTCACTGCAAACCGTCAAAATAGAAGTTCGTTTTAACTTGAAGAAACTGTGACAGGAATATATTCCTTAATGTAGGCCTCATGATAGTACTATTACTACGAATAAAAGTATTAAAAGATTATTAAGAAATATTTACCAGAAATTTTTTTTACCAGAATTTATTTACCAGAAAAATACAAGTTTGTTTGTTTTGGTTTTTTTTTTCAAAAAAATTAATAAATAAATAAAAATAAAATTCATTTATTAGAGAAAATTGAATGAAACCACTAAAAAGGAATCCAGAAAATTAAATGGAAAGCACAGAAGAAAAATAAAACTGAATTTCAGAAAAAATAAAAATGCATTTCATAGGGCCTTATAAATGTAATATTTATATGGTTTATGATATTATAATATTATAAAAACAAAAACAAACAAACAAAAAAAAAACATTAAAATGGAAAATTAATGGAAAACAGTATTTGGTAAAAATAAACCTGAATTTAAGAAACAAATATATATATTTCATATATTTTCATTAATGTAATTTTTGTCCAACTTTTAATAAATTGCTGTTAAGTTGTGTAAGTTTCATGATTTCAATTAATTAGACATGCTTTTTGATTAATATTTTTTTATTACTTAACCATTAAAACAGTCTAGAAACACTAAAACTGAATCCAAAAAACATTAAAATGGAAAAAAATAAAACAGATTTCATAGTGCCCTAGTAAACTACCTTAGATCAGAAACGAACCAGCTAAAAGCCAGTATCATCTTGTTTTTTTCCATCACGGATGAACTAATTTCCCCTCTTATTGTCTCATTCTATAAAAAATGGCCGAAAAAGGTGCACTTATTGACAATGTGAGAAAATAAGCTTCATTTGAGCATTCTAGCAAACCTCTGGTATTTCCCAGAACGGAGTAGACGGCGAAAGAATTAAGCAACCCTGAGCATTTATTTCAACTTCATTCACATCCATCATACACAATCTTGGCAACAGGCACACTCAGCCCTCATCTCAGCTGGCTGTTTCCCAAACCCTCTCCGAAGCACTTTCGCTCTCATCTGCACCCCACCATGGTTAATCTGTCTGTCTTTTCCCCTGTCGTTTTGTGCAGGCCCGAGCCGCCCAACGTGTCAGTGGAGAGTTAAGTTTTTAGTGGCATCTTTATGTCCTCTGACAGCACCAGCTCCTGGCTGATGGGATTCCTCAGGCCCTGGAACAACGCAATTACTCTGTCCATTTCTCTCCATGGTGACAAGAGACAACAGCAGGCCTTTGCTCTTTCCGTGCTCCCTCTCTCGCACACCTCTCTCGGGATTTGACGAGCAGATATGCCTCGCAAACACGCCGCGCTGCTAGCTCGGCTAACCCATTAGAATTCAGAGTGCCGGCTTGGACGCAATAATGACCAAGACGATGACAGGAAGCATGTCCGTTGCACCGTTTTGATTCTTTTGGTCTTGTGACCCTGAAGGCTTGAAAGAAATAATCATTAAGAACAGACAACAGGCTACCAAACGTGCAATTTGATTAGCCTCCGCTTAGATAGAAAAAGCAGATAGCCTGCCAGACAACCCTCTATTACGGGACTTGTCCTTCCTGAGCGTCTCTAGCTTGTCCTTGTTTCTCTTTGCTGCTGTTGACATGGCAGCTTTCTGGTTTTAAGGTATTTGTGGGAATAATGTGCAAGTTATGAGGGAGAGGTACCAAGCTAACCTCAACAGGTATAGACTAAGAGGTGTCTGGGACAAATATCTTCAGTTCACCCAAAACCACGTGTTCCACGTGTGCCCCCAACTTGCTGCTGAGGGATTTCCAGCTTCAACTCTCACACCTCTCATTATCCGTGCAAATTTGAAAACACTCTTTGTCAGACGTTATGGGGGGACAAATTAGAACGGTGGAAAAAAAAAAGTAATGAGGTGCGAGTATATTCTGGACCTTGCGAAGGGATGGGAAAACGTCTGGCGAAGTGATGACATATCGGAGAAACTTTTGCTATCGCAAGACCTTAAAAATCCAACCGTGAAAATCTATGAATATGAAAGAGCACGTCTCACAGGAGAGCTGAGATATAAGAATGCAGCGGCACTAGGCGTGATAGAGTATAAGCAGTGTGTTTAGAGATACTGCGCGTATAAAATTTATGCAGAGCAGCTGAGTTTGTTGCTCTTAGTCGGCTGCTGATGTTGCTGTTTCAGGTCCTGTCATCTTCCACCAGCATTGCTTGATGCGACTCGGCATGCCTAGAGAACATTTCTTGCCTTCCTCTAGCGAGAGGGAATGTCAGCTGCCAGAATGTTTCTAGATGCAAGTCGTGCTGCAGGTTTCTACCAGTGCTGAGACAAGTGCAGGCGATCAGAGGTGATGACTCTGCTAGATGTTTGCAGGCTAAAACGTTACTGCGCTTACAGTATATTGGAATTATCAGAAGTTGACATGGATTAAAAAGATTAGTTCACTTTCAGAATAAAAAAATCCTGATAATTTACTCATCCCCATGTCATCCAAGATGTTCATGTCTTTCTTTATTCAGTCGAAAAGAAATTAAGGTTTTTGAGGAAAACATTCCAGGATTTTTCTCCATATAGCGGCTTTCAATGGGGATCAACGGGATCAAAGGTCCAAATTGCAGTTTCAACACCACTTTAAAGCGCTCTACACAATCCCAGCCAAAAAATAAGGGTCTTATCTAGTGTTAATTTTGTTAACGAAAACTATGGTGAAAAATGTTCGTTGACAAGCTTTTTTCCCAGGACTAAAACAAGACGAAGACGAGACGTCGATAAAGTCAATAAACGATAAGTATGACTATATCAATGTAATTTTGTTGACTTGAACAATTTACCAAAAATCACTTTACAAAGACAAAATATGATTGCGGACTGCTGTACATGTCTCTACTATGCGAGCTTTCATGTGTGCGGTTGCCAGATATCAAGAGTTCAAATCCCTGAATCGGAGCTTCTGTTATAAGGATACATTTTCTGCCCTTTGCTTATTTTTGCAATCTGGCAACCATGCGCATGAGCTCGCTCTTTATAGCGGAAGCGCTGCCAACGATGATCTGAAAACACAGATAAACAAGCTGGAGTTTAGCAATCAAAATAAAGCGTCACTCAGCCACTCTGTCTTCTGTCATGAGATCTCGACTATATTGTTTGTGATTGTGGTTGCTGAACCAATGCACTTACTCAACCGCTGTTGTTTTAAAAGAGGAATATAGGCTATTGCAATTTGGAATTATTGGAATCACACAGAATGCGTCTTTGCATCTAAAAACGCAAGACGCCGCGTTCAGAAATGGTTTTTTAAAAAAGCACAGAGTAGAATGCGAGGGTCTTGAGATGTGCTTTTGAGACCTGATGCAATAACGATAATAAAAAATAATAGAAATAGGCAAACAGCAGAATTCCTTTTTTTAAGGAACAAGTTGTGATAATCGCTTAAAGAAATGCTATATAATTTAGGCTATTCAGACACAGCCACTATGAGAGCAACCTACGCCATGTTGCCGTCAAATAAAACAGCTGTCATGCCAACTTGCTACTGTAAACAAACTTGCAACGCTTGCCCCGCCTCAAAGTTCTTCTGATTGGTCCACTGCTTTGGTACTGACGTTGAGGTAAGAAATGCAGGTAAAAATTGAATTTTTTTTTTAACTTGACACAGCATCTTAAAAACGTGGCGCTCGTGCGCAGTGCTAGAAAAGACGCGAGACGCAAGCGTATTCATTCATTATTTATTCATTCATTATTTAAATGATTTAGTTTTTAAACAAGACCTTTATTCCTAGGCTGGGATCGTGTAGAGCACTCTGAAGCTACATTGAAACCTTCAACCCATTGGCTCTAATTGAAGTCCACTATATGAAGAAAAATCCTGGAATGTTTACCTTAAAACCCTTTATTTCTTTTCGACTAAAGAAAGACATGAACATCCTGGATGACACGGGGGTGAGTAAATTATCAGGAAATTTTCATTCTAAAAGTAAACTAATCGTTTAATATGGAAAATTAAACAACAGTACAGCCAATTTTACACAATTTATTGTGATGATAATATAAAATTAAATGATAAAATTATATCCCAATTAACCAAATTTATAGAAAGACATACTATTGTAGTATACAAAAAAAACCTGAAAACATTAAATAAAAAAAGTTTTTAACTTTATAAGCTTAGGCCAGTGATAGACTTGCGTCCAAATATATGAAAAATAATTTAACATTTGTCTAAAATAATTTAAAATTAAATAAAAAAAAAATACTTGTATAAAAATAAATAATGATTTAGAAAGAAAGCAAGCAAGCAAGAAAGCAAGATGTGTAATATAATATAATGAAAATTATTTGTCACACCTTGCCTTGGGAAAGTTAACTGAAATATTGCAAAAGTTAAATTTACTATGGCAATAAAAAAAAAAAAAAGTCACATTCAAGGACAACGCAGCTAGTCTGAATTTTGCTGATACTTAAAAGAGCAAGACTATCAGGAAGGCTTCAATTTGGACTCGAAATAAGACAGGCACAATTTTATGTTCTCCACAAAGAGAGGAATTGGGAAGCAAATTAGAATTTTTCTAATGTCTTATAATACACAGCGCCGAGGAAGATGTTTTCCTTCCAGAGGAAGAGTCTCTCGCGCTCTGCTGAAGATGAGAGGGGGAATGCAAGAGGTAGTAGTGACTGCAAAGTTCACCATTTATCTGCGGCGAAATAAAATGGATCGAGACGTATCCTGCAGCCTAAATTGAAGGAATGTGATAGGAGTGACAATTTAATATTGCATCTACTCTCCTTTGGGCACAAATGGATCTAATTAAGATCTTTCATTAGATGCGGCGCAGCCAAACCCTCCCTGAAAACATGGATCCTTATCAGAGCGCAGGACAATCGCAGGGATACAGACATAGCAAATCAAGTTACATTCCGACAGAGAGGAGGGGGAGAGAGCCGTTTGACAGATGACTTGATGGAGGTTACGTGGAGTTTAACAAAGAACAGAGACAGAAGAACGGAGATGGACGATCAAGCCGTTCTTAAAACACCTGTCGCGCTTCCTGCGGAGAGCTGCCCTTCCCAGGATTCTCCTCTCTGGGATCGAACGGTCTGCAGAGAGGACCACGTTGCGTTTTTATTTGTTTACTTGGGGTCTCTGATGAACTGTGTAGTGGCCTCTTGCCGTTGATTGCGGTTGACTAACATTGGTCCTCACTCACAATAAGCCCATAAGCCCCAGCCAAACGATGCTCTTGTGTTGTGACAAGGAGTCTTTTTTTAATCAGTCCTCTTTGCCTGGCTGGATGTCCCCTGATTAGAGTGAGATAATGAGACCCCCCTCCTCATCCTCCTCCTCCCTCCCAGGCCTCTTCATCATCTCAAATCACATATTCATCACTGATTGCCGTCTCCTTGTCCTTCCACCGAATCACACACTCCAGGCAAGCAGGCTTGCAGACCGAATCCAAACCGGTCGGAAACGGCGACGACTAGGCGGGTCTCGTTTAACGCGAGGAGTCGACATTTCCCTGACTGACAGAATCCAGTGCACTTGCCACATTCTATTCAGCTGCATCTAAATTTAGGCCGCCAAGCTCCAATTTGTACACAATTTTGCAGTGTGGAATTTTAATGTCGACATTCAAATGTACTGGGCCAAACAGCTCCTGCCTCCGCGCCTGCAGCTAACCCTGATTGACAGGCGAGGCAGCGGCTTGACCAAGAGCTGAGAATAACTGATTAGTAACGTTGGCAAAAACTGTGGATGCTCAGCCCCCTCCTTCCCTGCCCCAAAACCCATCAGACAAGACTTATTTGATGCAATATCAAACACTCTTCTTTTCTTTCTGTGAGTGTATCAAGCCAAAAATAAGAGATTTAGTTACTGAAAATGTCTACTTGTTTACTCAAAAATGCATACATAACATGCAAAATAAGTCTTACTTTCTAATTAGTGGGACTTGTTATTGTAAGCATAGCTAATACTGATGTCATACATGGGATTTGAGTAGGCTCCTATGATCTTCACGATGCGGAAAACACGGACAGAATTGCAGAATCCAGTCATAAAAACGGAATTTACTGTGTAACGCGGAATGTCATGGAATTTGCCAAACTTTGGATGGATAAATCAAAAGTAGGTCAGAACACTTGAATCAAAACAGTCAAATCAAAAAAAGGAATATACTAATACCACCACCACTACTACTAC
>JAHKKF010400365.1:0-17101 GCA_019740295.1 Labeo calbasu | reverse complement strand
AAAAAAGTCAGAATTGCAAGATATAAACTTGATATTGTGAGAAAAAAGTCAGAATTGTAAGATATAAACTTGGAATTGCAAGAAAAAAGTCAGAATTGTGAGATATGAAGTCACATTTACAAAAAAAATCAGAATTGTGAGATATAAACTCGCAATTCTGAGAAAATATCTTTTTTCCCCTCAGAACTGGATTTTATAACTCACAATTGGGAATTAATATCTTACAATTCTGAGAAAAAAGTCACGATTGCGAGATATAAACTCGGAATTGCAAGAAAAAGTTAGAAGTGTAAGATATAAAGCCACATTTACAAAAAAAAGTCAGAATTGCGAGATATAAACTTGATATTGCGAGAAAAAAAGTCAGAATTGTGAGATATAAACAATTGCAAGAAAAAAGTCAGAATTGTGAGATATAAACTCGCAATTCTGAGAAAATATCTTTTTTCTTTTTTTTCTTTTTCCCCCTCAGAACTAGATTTTAACTGGCATTTACAACAAAAAAGTTAGAATTGTGAGATGTAACCTTGGAATTGCAAGGAAAAAAAGATATAAACTCACATTTACGAGAAAAAAAAATCATAAATGCAGGATATAAAATTGAATCGCGAGAAAAAAAGTAGAATTGCTTGATATAAACTCGATAATGGGAGAAAAAAGTCAGAAATGGGAGATGTAAATGTGCAACTCTGAGAAAAAGTCTGAATTGTGAGATAAAAATTCGCAATTAACCTTTTTTTTTGACGGAAACGGGCTTCCATACAATAGCAACCCTGACCTACTGATTTAAAAAAATAACAAACATCAGACACACAAGTTCAATCTGTCTTTTTTCTGGATAGGTTTGTAATTATGGGTAAATTCCCAGAATAAATAATGAACCACGAATTTGGCAAACTGAGGTAGGAAATAGGAACACAGAAGGTTTACAAGAAATACTGACTTCTCCACAGAGTTGCGATGAGAAAGCTGTTTCGGGGCAGCTTTCCTGCGATGTTGGGCCTCCTCCAGTAGCTGCTCTCCCTGAGGGAAAATCCCCTCCATCAGATCCATGGTGGTTTTCATCTTACTCTGGTCTAAAATGTCCACTAGGGACTTGTCCTTGTCCATTATGTCTTTAGCCAGCTCCTTTCTTTTTTCGTCGTCCTCCGTCTGCAAGGGGTGTGAAGACACCCCGTTGCTGCTTTGATCCGGCGAAGGGGCCGTCTGCGGGCCACGTAACCCATAAGATACTGGGTTCACGTTGGTTTGTGGACCCTGGTCTTTGAGAGGGCCCATATCTGCTTCTCTCAGATCAGGCACCTGGTCCTTTTGCCTGGTGTAAGTACAGAATAGAGAGTAGGACTGATCGGGGTTCCCCAAACTCTGAAGATGAGTTACTCCAGGTCCTTGAGAGCTGACGGGGGTCTCGATGGGGAGGTTGAGATATTGTCGGCTTTCTTTTTCAGTGTCACTCTCGGAGTGGACAATTTTAATGGGAACTTTCTTCACAGATGTATTCTCATCTTTAACCCTATCCATCCTGTAAAAAAACGACAATGGTGAATGAAAAAAATAAGACATAAAAACTGGAAAACTTGGCAAAAGATTAACACAACAAGGGCAGGAAAAACAATTTTCACGGGTATTATCTGTGTGGAAACACATGAAATTTGATCTTTTACTTCAGGCTAGCAAGCTCTGCATACAGGAAAACAAGACATGTCAGTTCCTGTGACCAAATCCATGCATATAGTTAAGAATCATACAACAATGTCAATGTCCAATTCAAAACCTTCTGATGGCTAGACTTCTAAAAACTTTCCCTATTCCAGCGAAAACAAAGCCCCAGAAATGATATTCTTCAACAGTCTTTAGTTGAGGCTGGGGGGTATCCCTCTTATGACTGATCTGAAGAATTGCAGTACACATGGGCAATCTGCAGTAAGGACACATATGAATAAGCCCCTTGTATGTGCATGAATACAATAAAGAGACAGTCAGAGAAGCACTGTCATTAAATTACTGGGCTGTAGGGAGAGTTTCCAGTGATGGTTTTAAGATTGCAGCTGAGAGGAGCCCAGCTGTGGTTTGCCAGTGGAAATCTCCCCGAATTCCAGCACAGACCTGAAAGAATTCCTGTACGGCAGAATTTAACTCTAAATACATAAAGTCTTACCTTCCAGGAGCTTCATCCTGTATGGAGACGGAGACAGGGGGCTTGTCAGTCAGCCTCTGGGGAGCAAACTGGGGCGAGGGCGAACGCTGCCCCTCCATGGTGGGCTGGGTCGGGCCAGCGGTTTGTTGGGTGGGCAGGACAGCTGGAGGGGGAGGAGGTGGAAAGGGAGGAGGCACAAGCTCTTGTGGTAGCTCCTCCTCCCTTTTTGGCCCTTTGCTATGCTCTGAGCCTTTCCAGGGAACGGGGGCTGGAAAAGAGGCGGAGCTTTGACTGTTGACAGGAGAGAGTGAGGCCAAGACTCCTCCTTGTGATCCAGGCTGGACCTCCTGAAATTTGCTAAGAGGAGGAGGTGTACCCTCAGGGCATTTGTACTTCTCCAGATGGGGCAAGAGAACAGAGCTCTTGTTTTTGGAGGGGGCTGAAGGTTCACTGCGAGTGCTATGGTCAGAGAAATGCAGTGCAGTTTTATGATGACTGGATGGAGGATCTAAAGCCTTTTTCTCCAGGTCTTCAGTCAAAGCCAAAGGAGGTGCTTCTGGATTCTCCTTGCATACGAGTTCACTGTATCCTTTTTCATTTAACCTAAAAAACAAAAGAGAAATGCTTTGAATTAAAAGTCACAATCCACCAATGAAGATTTATCAAAGGTCCAGAGTCTGAATGTATTTGTCCTTTTTGGTGCACAAAGCCTCACTGTGTTCAGCGTAAATCGATAGGCAGGGAGACATTTCTCCCACATTTCACCATCTCTCCATGGTAACTCCCAGGCTGGCTGTCATACCCAGCATATTTCTGTTCCCACAAGCCTGTCATGCTGTGGAGAATGAATGATCTTTCCCCTGCAGCAACTGGCAAGGAGAGCGCTTTTCCCTTCTTAATCTTGATTGTTTTCGTTTATGTTTTTACTCTCTTCCTTGTCTATCCAGATTTATGGAGGGCAGGGAGGGATAAGAAGGCTCTTCTGTGACTATTTTATATAAAACTGCTTGGGAACGAAAACTCTAATATTACAACACCCTACGAAAGTAACTAAATGTAAATGTATTTCTTTACCGACGTCTATTAGGGATGGGTGGTCTGACAATTCGGATGAAATAAAAAATTTACATACACATTGCAGAATCTGCAAAATGTTAATTATTTTACCAAAATAAGAGGGATCATACAAAATGCATGTTCTTTTTTAATTAATACTGACCTGAATAAGATATTTTACAAGAAAGACATTTGCATATTTTAATCCACACAGAAAATAATAGTTGAATTTATTAAAATGATCCTGTTCAAAAGATTCTAAATACTGTGTTGTTACCTGAATGATCCACAGCTGTGTATTTATTTTTTGTTTAGTGATAGTTTTTCAACAGTTCTGACTTTATGACTTTGAAAGACTTTGAGATCCATCTTTTCACACTGAGGACAACTAAGGGACTCATATGCAAATATTACAGAAAGTTCAAACGCTCACTGATGCTTCAGAAGGAAAAACTATGCTTTAAGAGCCAGGGGTGTAAACTTTTGAAAAGAATGAAGATGTTTACATTTTTCTTATTTTGCCTATATGTCATATAATTTTTTCATTTAGTACTGCTCTTCAGAAGCTACAGAAGACACATGTTTCCCAGAAGACAGAAGACAAAAGTTCAATTTACCCTGATCTTCAAATTCCAAAAGTTTTCACTCCCCGGCTCTTAATTCATAAGTTTTTCTTCTGGAGCATCAGTGAGTGTTTAAACCTTTTGTATTAGTTGCATATGAGTCCCTCAGTTGTCCTCAGTGTTTAAAGATGAATCTACAAATCATACAGTCATTGTTGGAAAGGGTTCAAATACACAAAAATCCTGGAAAACCAAATAATTTGTGGGACCTGAAGGATTTTCTGAAGAACAGCAGGCAGTTTAACTGTTCAGGACAAACAAGGGACTCATGAACAACTATCACTAACCAAAACAAACAAACAAACAAAAAACTCGCTGTGAATCATTCAGGTAATCAGGTAACCACACAGTATTAAGAATCAAGTGTATGTAAACTTTTGAACATGGTAATTTTTGTAAATTCAACTCAAAAACTAAATGTAAACATCTTTTATGTGAAACACCTTATTCAGGTAAGTGCTAAATAAAAAATAACATGCATTTTGTATGATTCCTCATATTTTGGTAAAATAATTAACATTTTGCAGAATTTGCCCTGTATATGTAAAATTTTGACTTTAAACCATGCAACATTAGAAATGTGGCAACAGATTCTACTGTTAGAATCAATTTATAATACAATTTATAATAATTCTGGTAATACAGTCAATATGTGCAAATGAATTATACCAATTTAAAAATCCACCTAACTCCACAGAAAGACACTGAATTACCTGCTGGGTGTATAGAACCAGTGGCTGTGCTCCAAAGAAAAAGACAAAGAGATTAAAGAAGAGTAAAGAGAAGCAAATAAGTTGAGTAGTTGTAGAATGGTTTGTGGTTACTCTACAAATAAAAAGTTTGTGGTTTGTAAGATTTTTTTTAAATGCTTTGAAACGTTTAAACATTGAAACTTAAAATTACTATTAATATGCTGATTTAGTGTTCAAGAAACAGTTCTTATTATCAATGTAAAAAACAGCGAGTCTATTTTTGTGGAATTTTGTGGGACTCATGAATTTATGAATATCAAATCAAAATATCAAAGAACAGTATTTATTGGAATATTTATTTATTTATTTTTAACAATGTAAAAGTCTTCACTCTCACTTTTGCTCAATTTAATGCATCCTTGCTGATTTAAAACATCAATCTTGAAAAGTAAAAAATCTTACAGACCTAAAACTTTTGAAGGGTAGTGCACAAAAGGAAAGAATGAAGGAAATGCCAGATGCAGAAATATAGGAGTACGAACTTTAA
The DNA here is from genome assembly GCA_019740295.1 of Labeo calbasu. Taxonomy (NCBI): domain Eukaryota; kingdom Metazoa; phylum Chordata; class Actinopteri; order Cypriniformes; family Cyprinidae; genus Labeo; species Labeo calbasu. The sequence goes on along the minus strand of JAHKKF010400365.1, from coordinate 12,046 downwards.
GAGTCATTCTCAATGTTATCTGATACATGCTTTCATTGCAGATGTCACTAGTATAGCATGCATGCATGGTTAACATTCAAGTAGGATGCAGGTTCTTTCTAATACTCTAGTGTCTAACACATGCATTTGATCTCAGCATGAACTGGCATGCAGAACGTCTCCGCGGTAATACCATGTGAGCTTTTGTCCACAACACCCCACCTATAATCAAACATCAGTCTCTAACTAACTTCCCTTGTTTGATAAAGTTCATATGACAAAACAGCTAACAGTAGCAGAAACGTACAATAGAGAGACATACCAAACATCTCTTCACGTGGATAAGCAACTGTATGTTTTCATTGTTTACAAAGCATTTTACATGCAAACACTGACCTGCATTCACCTACTAAGTAAAAACAGAATAAAGCCAAGAAAAGTATTAACTGAGAACTAAAAACTAAGAAAACACCTCTTAAAATTAAACTTACAGACTCAGAATGATTCAAACTTCTCCAGGAAGACTTCAAAAAAGTCCACAATCCAGGTACTCGTGCTGGTGTCCATATAAAGTCGCTATAAACAGCTAAACAGCAATTCTTGAACTAAATACGAAACCTGACTGTATGAAAAACGGCGCTCACCTCTGATGATTGGGAGTTCTCATCTCAGCAACAGGTGCTTCCTGTACCCCTAACATATGTAATCTCACCTGGGTGGGGCTAAAATGCTTGTAGCTCAACTGAAATGTTTCCAACTGGATTTAGTCCACACTACCTGTACTAATAAAAGTCAACAGTTGCCAAAGAGTTTTCTTACATTAGAAGTCTCTGTCAAAATCAGGAATCCTTTCAGCTACGACTTCAATTTTTAATTAAGCTGTGCATGTTTGCACACAAGCAAAATGATTGGGTGGCAGACAGGAAGACTTTGACATTTAAACAACGATTTCTAAGCGCTATGAAGTGAAGATGCAGGTCTATGGTATAATTCATAGTTTGCTCTCCATGGCACCTTAATTACAAGCAAGAATCAAGACAAAACCTTTCATAGGGGGCAATTTACAAGGCTTTGGATGATGGATGTTTGGCGGTAACATGCTTATTCAAGTTTGCCACTCCTTACGTCTACACATAGAAGACCCAGGGAAGCCAAAGAACGATACGCCTGTAAAGTTATGGTTACATAAATATGAAAGGTTAGATAAATATGAATATAAATAGGTAGGTCATCTGTTACACACCACTGGAAGCTGTTTGTGACATTAGAAAATGATCTTGTTGCTGTTGCTTTGATCGAGTCAAATTAATGACAATGTAAACTAGCTGAAACTTTAATTTGCATTTCAAACATTGAGAGTACATATCCAATTTGACCTGAATCACACTATTGGAGCCCCACCTAAAAAGTTTGCATGTAAAGGGAATAACATCCCAGCCATTTATCCCTTATCCTTGAACTGCATCTTCAAAGGACACAGTTTCTTTCATTTCAGGTTTTCTAGATTATAATTTAAGTGAGAGATAAAGCAGGTGAGGATCAATTTAACATGTTTCCCAGGCTAGACATGAAAAGACATGATTTCAAAAATTGCTAAGGTAAATGGAGGTCATTTCATGCCCAGCGAACGATACTATCAGGCTATACGTTCTCCAACTTCACACAGTTAACGCTACTTCCGTTCTGTGCCAGTTGGTACATTATTCAAGCACAGAATATACATACAAGCCTTCTATTCTTCATCCAGCTGCTTTTAAAATGAATGTTCGGCATTATGAATTGGATTAAGCACTGAAGTTTCTCCTTAGCAGAGTACAGGGCTAGCATTCATGATTCTTTCAAAGTAAAATGCATTATCTGCTAGATTATGTAGAGTAAAACCTGAATTACATTTTATCTGTAAAGTTTTACAACTCTAAAATACTGAAATGGCACTTCAAAAAGCTCTTTAAAGAAGTAGGAAGAGCAAAAATTTAATTTAGGCTGCTATTTTACTCTTTGGCCTTATTATGAATGGACTTATTGGACACTTCCTATGTCATACTCACATGCCTACAACTCAAAACCATCTCGTTGTAACAAAGCCCAGTCAGAGAGGATTGCAGTGCTGTCACAGCTGGGCTAAATCCCAAGGCTGCAAGGATCATAAAGAGTCTACTGTTTGTCTTTGACCTAACGAGGGCTGACTGATGGCCCAACTTGGGATTTCTGTATGCAGCGAGGTCAAGATCAGAGCCATTAGCGCAGGAATAGTTTCACCGACACACTGACACAGTCTCAGCCAGGGCTGTTGGCACTGGTATCATTTCCATTACAAAGGAAAGAGTTGTTTGGCTTAGTTTCAAACAAGCCCAGGAGTATCATGATAATCATGACAAGCATGTTAAAAGTGCAGAGTGATATTCAATAAACACATTCAAATTTTGTATTATCTTTTTACTCCTTAAAGACAACGGGAAAAAAAACAATAGAGCACTCACCTTGTACTATTCTTATCCTGTTCGCAGAGATTTTTCTCAGGTTTGGAATAGTCAGCTGACTTTGTTTCTTGAACTGGAAGTTTCTGGGAGGAATATAAAATATATAAAACTTAATCTCCTTGTTCAGGTATTAATACATCTCAACTACTGTTAACTTAGGCTATTTTAAGACTATCGTCTTTTGTAATTATGGTCTTAGTCGGTTGACATGATTGTGTGATCTTTCTTACAACTTTCCTGGTCTGAGGGTGTGACTTTTTGTACGGAGTTTAATGTTTGACTAAGTTCCGGCTTTTATATTGCTATCACTGCTGTTCACTGGGGCTATATGTGAGACTCAAGTCACTTTTGATTTATGAAGCTTTCCAAATAAAAACAAACTGTGACAGCACATGTTTTGTAGGGCTGGGTTTTGACACAAATTTCACGATTCGATTCGGTTCTGATTCACAAGCTTAAAATTCAATTTGATTTCCCATTCAATTCGATCATGTACAGAACATGCCTCTGGAGTTAATTTTTCTAGTTGACTAGAGTTTATGGTCACTGAATATGTTTCTTTTTCAGAGGTAAATGTGACATTATGTGACACTGCTTACAGGATGTTATATTGACGTCGTCTTTCCATGGTTGAAAAACTCATCGAGCGATTACATGAGATTACACTTTCTTTTAACATACCTTCAGATGTTTATTCATGTTGTTTATTTCACAAACTGAAGCACTACAGCAATCTGTCACTCCACATTAAACAGCGTCAAAAACGGCATTTACCATTTGAATATGGTAATAAAATGGACCGAATTTGAAATCTGAGACTTTGTTTCATATCAATAGTAACAAAGCACAAAGCTCATTGAGATTTATTGGATAATAGGTGTGCTACAATGTTCCATCTGTTAAATGAAAACAAGGCTAGACTAATCAATTCTTGGGATTTAAGAAACCATATAGGTCTGGTTTCACAGACAGATCTTAAACTAAGCCAGGATTAGGCCATAGTTCAATTACGACATTTAAGTCATTTTTATAAACATGTCTCATTAAAAAACATTACTGATGTCCATCTTGAGACAAAACAATGGCAATGATATATTTTAGGATCAGTCAGTGCATGTTTCTGTTAGCTGAAACAGCTCAGACTTGCATTTTAGTCTAGGACTAGGCTTAAGCCTCGTCTGTGAACCTGGGGGATAGATTTTAAAAAAATGAAAATTGATGAAACCAAGAAATCAATATTTTTTCCCAGCCCTAATTTGAATAAATATAACAGAATTAAATCACTGAAAACTGAGAGACTTCATTAAATAGGAAATAACCAACCTGTCCATAGAAGTCAGCAGAAGGGGAGGATCTAGATCTTTCATGCACACAGGTGGGCTTACTCTGTCTCTCATTTCCTGTATCAAGGATGTTATCAGCGGAGTGGTATCGTCCAGATACCCTTGGTTCGGACGTCTTCCTTTGGATGTTCCATTTGGCCTCATACTCTGCAAAGGTGCCAAGTCGCTGTTGTTCTAGCATGGCTTGTCGGTTTACTGAGTGCGGGCCATCCTGACCTTCATTATTAAGTTGGTGTTCAATGGGGGTTGAGCTTTCACTTTTACTCCGCCCTGCTGTCTCACTCTTTGCAGAATAGTGCATGCCTCCAGACTTGGGCAGTCTGGTGTCTTCAGATGTCTGCAGGTTTTGCTTTGGCATAGGCTTGGGGAAAGCTGGTTTCCCCACAGCCTCAAATAATCTGTGTCGATTTTCTAAGGGTGCAGCATTATCAGGCACACTGGAGCGCTCATTAGCTCCTACTTCATGAATTTTATCTGGCTCAGAAAAAGATCTAAGTTTCTTTTCTGCAGAAAATCGCTTGCGGCTACCAATGCGAAGCACCTGATTACTCCCTGAGGTGGGTTTGCTAGGTGGGACCTCGGAGACACCTGGAAGTGGAGGTGTGTCTTTCCGAGTGGGACCCTCAGTACCTGGATGCTCAAACAAGACTGGCTCTAGGTCTCTTCTCCTAAAGGATGTAGCCTGAAGGACTCTGGCCTGGGCTTCTTTCAGATGGTCTTTATAAGAGCTGGAAAAGCAGCCATCTGAGGATGAAGAAGAAGCACCAGTGGTCTTCCAGACTGCAGGCTCTTCTACAGCTTCAACCGGACTTTCTAAAGTGGCTGCGCTTCGACTCTTTTGAAGCTGAGCCCTCCTCATCTGGATCTCGTTGCGCAAGGTGGTGGCAAATCGGTCACTTCGTCTTGCTTGTTTGCCACTCTGACTCTCAAGGACTTCCTGTTGTGCACTTCCGCTGTTGATCTCATCTTGACAGTCCTCCACGTCATTGTTCTCTTGGGCCAGAGAATAGAGCATAGGTGTTTTCTGGGGACATATCTTTGACTCACTTTTAGCTGGAAACGGTTGTTGGGAGTACTCTTTAAGATGGAGATGACCAGCACTTCTCCTGTGCTCGGGTTGCTTACTGGAGGGATAACTACCAGAATGCTCATCAGAGCTAGACATATGGAGGTTCTTTTGGCTCCCCCTCAGTTCGGAAGGTTTTGTTGAATCTGGTATATTACTTGGTGCAGCGAAAATGCGATGGTGGTTGTCACTTTGTTTGAAGGACGCATTATTGTCTTTATGATCTGTATCATGGTGCTGTGACTGAGGTGGGAAATAGCGGTCTTTTGCTCCTCCTTGAGAGCCAATGGACAACCTGTCCCGTCCACTGTGTGACATTTCCGAGACTGAAGTAGATTTAAAGTCATCAACTCTCACTAAAGAAGCCTGGGTCATTCCCTGAGCGATATGATGAGAGGTAACTCCAACATGACTGGACATTGATGCAGCTTGCCTTCTAGTCTGATTCTGGCTATTGGGTTGCATGTGGTTGTTTGTTGGCAGCTCCTGCATACTGCTGAAGTATCCACTGAATGGAGGCTTCAGTGCTGGTATTGTCCTAGTTTGAGCGTGGAAAGTGCCTTCGTCACTGTACTGCCGTGAATGGTATGGGACAGGGGCATAGGGCTGATGCCTATCTCTGACATCTGTCGTTGATAGAGAGTATGTCTTGTCTGATGACATATGGGGTGGATACTGGTGATGGGCATTGGATGAAATGTAGGGATTTGAGGAATCATTTTTAGATGGTCGACTCTCAAGAGCGGTCTCGTTAACTTGGTGAGACCTTTGTGTGGTTTCATGGGTTTCTCCTGCCTTTTGCAATGCTTTCACCTGAGGCTTTAACTGGGGATGAACACCGAGGCCCTCAGAGGTACCTGTGATCAGACCCTTCTCATGAACCTTGGTAGCTGCAAAACTATCACTGCGTGTTGGTGGAGCAGGAGGTGGGGTGGAGGATACCATGTTTTTCTTCATATCTGGGACATGCCAGACAGGTCCAATACTAACTCTTCCAGAGCTTGAATGCCGAGTGCCGGGCTGTTCCTCAGCTTTTGGGATCTCATGGCTTGAGAGATGCTGCAAGTATCCAAGCCTCTCATCTTGTCGTACCCCTTCGCTTAGGCTTTGGCTATGTCTGCCATTGCTGTGCCTGCTACTTGAATCCCACTGATTAATTTTATACAGCATGTTCTCAGTGGACGCAGCGTTACTTTTGGACAGGGAGTAATCTGGGGTTCCTGAGCTTGTAGAAAAGGAGCTGTATGCAGAGTCTCGTTTACCACCACCCAAATGTTCAATGCTGTTATTGTTGGACTTGCTTGGGGAAAGACGACCAGGTGGATATGGATGTGAGCTATGCTCTAAGCTGTCCATACTTCCCAAAGAGCTAAACTGATCGGATACTCTCCGTAGATTGGTTTGCTCCCAGCCAGTTGAGAGTTCAGAAGAGAATGAACTAAGAAAAACAAACACATGTAAACTTGCAAATGAAAAAAGTTCCTGCCATTCAACGTTTATTTGTAAAAGAAAAATAGATGCCTTCATTCCTAAATCTTTACTGAAAGAAGCAATATAAACAGAAACAAATTCTTTTCTGCCTCTCCAATTACCTTGCATCATATCTTGTTTGCCAGACTGGTGAGGGTGTGGACTGGGTTTTGGCTTCTGAGTGGCTCTCGTTGAACTTGGTGGCATGCCAGGAGTGAGGTCTGCTCATGGGTTCATTTCTCCTGTGGGCAGTATACGGGAAAGAGAGAAGGATAGAGAAAGATGTAGAGCAGAGGAGGAAAGATTAGAAAACAAGGCAATAAAATGTTGCTTTGTGAGCAGCTGCAAAATGAATGGCAAACACAGATCAACAAGCGGCACTACTACTATTCTGAAGGACAGGAGAATGTCAAATCATGATGGATGATTATGGAAGTAGTGTAATGATCATGAAAAGAGACAGAGAAGTAGCTTGTGAGCATGCCGATTCACCATCAACACAGAGTGTTTTAACCATCAGCCACAAAGCCTAACAAACACCTACAAACACCATTAAATATCTGTAAACCACAAGTCCACTCTCTCAACACTCACACCAAAGCAACATACCCTTTAAATCGGTTCTTTCTGGGATGCATAAAGTGAAATAGACATAAATACATAATTGTTACCAAAACTGCCACAACAACTAAACAGAGCTTCAAGTCAAGTCAAAATATATTGTCTGTATGACATTATCTATTATTCTGTCCATATATTATTTCTATTGACGAATCTTAGACTAACAAAAACAACAAAATTTCTGATGCTGATGAGATTTACAGGGTTCCCACACCTTCCAATAAATTTCCAAACTGGATAAGTAATTTTAAAAAGAACTTTATTGAGATTGCACTCATAAAGAGTAATTTAAATAAAGATTTGAAAGAAATTTCTATTATTTTTTCAATTAATTTTGGATTTGAAAAATAAGGCCTGGAAAGTTTAAAACTTCCTTAATATTTCCAGGTTATTCACAATCGTGGGAACCCTGAATAAGGAATGTGGAGAATATGCAAGGTGGAGAACTAACGGATGGAAATTTGAACTTCTGATGGATGATATCACAAGGCCATGGAGGAATTATGATTGTAGATCATTATGACTGGGTGGTACAAGAAAGGAAGTGGGTTTTCTTGTGTATACATTGATACCATACCTCATGGAACTTCGCAAAATCTTCGTGAGAAAGCTCCGGGCCATATGCACGTCGCTCTCTGATGGCATTTTCTGTGCTACAATATCCACCATTTTCATCTTCCTGAAGGGGGTTAAAAGGGGGAGGGACACATATATTCGGAATCTTTGAGTTCAGTAAAGTTTGACAGGGACTCTAGTGCTGAATTCCAAACGGAGACATGAAAAGCCATCTCCGTGATGGGAAAACACAGACATACTAGCATGGGCCACAACATTGTCTGTAATTAGTCAAGCATTATACGCAAGAACATAAACACAAATATAGCCTTGCGTAAAAAACATAACCAATTCAGACAAAACAACCGCAAAATGTTATACTTAAGACGTTATACTGTATGAAAAATACACTGGAAAAACACAGACAGTCCACATAAATGAAACCTGTGTTTTTAAAGCCTATGCCCAGTGAGTTGAGAAGCACATGCATGCAACTTTAGCAATATGGCCATTCAGAAAAACGCCAGTGCCAGTACTGAGACTCCCTTTAGACCTTCTTTCATCGTGCTCATACTGTAGCTCACTGACCAGAGATCTGCAACTTCCAACAATCGCTTAGTGTGAATAGTGGGCACAGGGAGACATCTTGTGGTTAAGGTTTAACACTACCACTTCTTATGACAACGTATGCTATAAAATAAAACAAAGGAGTAAAAGTTAGAAAACATTACAACCTCTTTTTAGGATCTGTGCATGCAATGTTTGATGGCTACATGCCACTTCTTTTACATCAGTGTGTTTAGCATGAAACATTCCTCTCAACATGTTGCCCAACATCTCTCCAAACTAAAGAGTCCACCCACACCTGACCTGTGACCTTTAGTTTTGAGAGTCAAAACATTCCTGTCGTTTCTGAAATTCAGTCGTTTGGTTTAGTGATAGGATTGTAAAAACAGAAATCCATCTCCTTGAATTTCCAACAGCCTATAACCCAAGCTTGTGCAACTCTCCAAGAGACCACAGAGGTTAGAACAACAGTCAATCAAAGACATGCAGTGCTGCTCCATTAGACCACGAGGTCAAGTGCCAGTCACCCTCTAGCCAGTAAACAGTATGAGACATTCTTTGAAATACTAGGAAAAAAAAAAACTACCATGCTAACCCAAATATCCTTGACCCCAAAACATTTGCTTAAAATACCTTTCGGCTACCCAAGCTGATGTTATCTAAAACAAGATGTCCAAGTCACAGGTTTAAAAGATGGCGGAACATATTAAATGGCGAATTATGTACAAAGTGGCCTAAAAGACACCCTCTGCTTTCGTTCAATGCTGCTCTCTTTTCCTGTGTAAAAGTTTCAAGTGTGTATGTGCTCGCCACACATGGTGCTGGCTATTCAGATGCTAATGACATTCTCTTTATTAGACGTATTGTCAGGGCTACAGCTGGTCTAGCGCAGATATGCCAGTGGTCCGAATCAGTGGCGCCCAGGCGGAATGGAGGCCAAAGAGGGGGGTTCGGAGGGAAAGTCCCCCACCGATGTTTTCAGAACAAGGCATGTTCAAAAACAAACAAATCACTTCTGAAAAGACAACATCTGAACCAATCCACCGCCTGATGCAAATCACTCAGCTTGGGTAAAGAGTTAACATCCAAATCTTATTCACAGGACAAACCAACATGAAAAAAAAAAGTGTAAGCTTTTAAAAGGAAAAAGAGCTGTTGTTTACTAATATATGGTTAAGATCTGATGCAGTGTTTGAAAACCATCAAAGGTTGGTTTTGATTTGCCAAGATAAATGCAACAGGTTTCATGAGGTCATGTTTTAACATACCATCTACTCGTTTACAAATGGCCTGAGACATCTGAGGGACTTCAAGTTTAGATTTTACAAACAGTAAAATAAGACGAGACTAAACAGATGCCAAGATAAAAGCAAAGGAACAACAACAGGTGTGAGACAAAGACGGCAGATGAAAACAGCAAAACGTAAACTTCTAAACTCACCAAACAATCCCTCAAGCAAGCAAGTTTGCCAAACAGGTCCCTAAATGAGCAGACCTGAGACGCTTTGATGGATGAAATGGTACTGAGAGCCGGGTTTGCTCCAGTGGACTCCCCAGGCAGCGCATTCCACATTCACATCAAAGACAGGCCAGGACAAAGGGCCCTCCATAGACGGCCGGTCCCGGACCGCAGTGTGAGTCTTTTCAACCATCCACTTCTTCCATATGAAAGACTGCAGAAAAAGGTAGCCTTGAGGAGCCCCATGTAGAGATCTGATCATATGAGCCTTAGCACATACACTCTCATATCTACTTCCAATGCCTGTGTGACTGTTGCAGTCGGGGCAGATCTCTACAGGGATTATGGTGATTTTACCCCGGGAAGGAAGGGGGGAGGGAATGAGGAGGGGGCTGTTGTCATAGCCAGTCTCCTTGAAGCAATCTAGCAGCTTCTGCATCCCGATTGGCTCAGGGATGGTATGCTAATGAGCAGTCGAGAGGGCCAAATGTTCTCGTTGAACCCCTCTTGTGTAGCGGTCCACTGTTTCTTCTATTACTATGGCAACAGGTTGATTTTTGCCGAATCTTAAGTGCGCTGGTTAGTCAAGTAAAGCAAAACCAAAAAAAGAGATAATAACAGAATTACATTTTAAAAGAAAATGATTTATTTTAAAATATCAATATTCAGTACCGGAGCAGTTTTACTATTGAGGCACCCCACTCGCTGACGGCACTAGACGTCGCCATGACCGCTGACCTCAAACCCTAACCCTCCCAACCCCCGAAACGGATCATGTGACTAGTAGATCACTCCAGGTCTGACAAAAGCCATCTGGTTAGCAAGGTCAGAGATCTCAAATAATCAACCTGTTAGCTTTGTAAAACAGATCTCTCAAGAGTGAAGCTTGACTGTGATGGGAGCTTGACCTACAAAGTTTCGAGCTTGATTAAAACTTTTCTTGGCATCCAAACAAGTGGTCTGGTGACAGGCAAGAAGATTACAGAAGAATTGTTTTGGCCTGTGCCTGATGGGCGGGCTTTGACGAAATCTTTCACAATGATCTATTGTGAGACGACTTCTCATCCGTGCATTCCAGACAGGAGGTCATTCCTAGGCATTAACGCTCCCATAAACATTGCATTTTTCTCACTGCCTCAAAAAGGTAAAGCAGAAAAACAGATCTGCAAACTTGTAAAGATTTACGCTTGTTTTAAGAGAGAAAAACATTCGAAAACCATCTTCTCAGCTGTTGTTTTTCAAGGAGACAATAACAAGTGTTGTTCAGCGCAATGTCCAACAAGATCTCCATCTGGCTTTGTTCCATCTAATGGAAACCACACTTTGTTCAATGTAATATTGAGTTTTGGCTGCATCAGAGTTATTTATCTGGCTGTGGAGTGTCTGCACAAAGGCCTTCTTCAGAACGCATCTCAATCAGACCGCTAATACAGGGCCAGGAGAGGCCAACCGTGAGGTGCTTGTAATGACAGGCACATTCCTGAGCTGCATTTCATACCAGCCAAAGAACCAATAGCCGTCTAGTCCCCCGCTGGGTTCACAGCTGCGTCTCTTTCATTTGGGTGTGCGGTACTAAGATGCATCAGAATTAATTCCTTAAACTTACACATGCTATGCATTAGGGCTGAACAAGACATTGATAGCTTGCTTACTCTGGGTTTCCTGCATGTTGATGTGATTAAAGATGCCCTTGGTCCAACCTCAGCTAGCAGTGTAAAAAGGAAGAAAAGTGCACAGTAATCAGACTTAGAAGGTGACCAAAGGACTCTAAATTCATTGCTCCATGCCAAAATTTCTTGGAAACAGTAAGCACAGGAGACTGAACCCTTCTGTGCAAAGTTTAACATTCCAAGAGACTTAATACAACCTGTAGATCAACATCTGATCACAGACCTAGACTAAGAACAGGGATTAGCCTACAGTGATCTGATATAATACTGAGATTAAATAAACAGCTTGCATAGAAGAAAATGCACAGTTAGACATAATTTTGAAAAAATAATGAGAACTTTAGCTGGTTTCTTTCAGAAAACACACAAAGCACATCACAAACTCACTTTCTTTTTTGGTCTCTTAAAGCCCTATTCGGATGATAATTGTTTCTCATGTGGACGTCCGTAAAAATAAATTTACATGGCAAATCAGTGATAAATCTCATTGATTCGGATGAATAAAGGAATTTTATTTACAAATTTATTTGTATTATTGTGTAAAATGTATTAAAAATTACTTATTATGTAAAATGTATTCTTATTATTCCAAGCATATTTTATAATATATAATCCAATTTATTATTATTATATCCAATAATTTATTATTGGATTATGCAAATCTCCAGTTTAAAAGAGCGGTTCTTAGCGCCACGTGCACTCCTTCAGCGAAAATAAAGGTTTGTATACATTTTATTTAATTTATACGTTTTTACTGTGCTGTAAATTATATTATTTCACGCAACATACAAGGACGAGATGTCAGTCAGCTGCGTTAGCAGCGGTCGTTCATTTCG
>JAHKKF010400345.1:0-12885 GCA_019740295.1 Labeo calbasu | reverse complement strand
TAGAGGGCCGGTGTCCCTGCACAGTTTAGCTCCAACCCTAATCAAACACACCTGAAGCAGCTAATCAAGGTCTTACTAGGTATACTTGAAACTTCCAGTTAGGTGTGTTGAGGAAAGTTGGAGGTAAACTCTGCAGGACACCGGCCCTCCAGGAACAAGTTTGGTGACCCTTGATTTAGATAGTAAAGTGCTCTGCAAAAAAAAAAAAAAAAAAAAAAATTAAACTGGGTGTTGAGGACCCCCAGGGGGACACAAGGGGGTGCTAGGTGGTTTATGGAAATAAATAAGTAACACTTTAAAATGAATGAATGAAGGAATAATTAAGTAAATAAAAATAGATTTAAATATAAAATTGTTAAAATAAAAAAATTAAAAAGGTCAGACAAGTACTAAAGAGCAAATGGTTTGGCGTTGGACATAGCGCGCCAATGCGCATGCGCACAACACTCCGTGTACCTCATCTCTGTGCTGCTGCCCAGCCTCCAAACAAGCGACGAGCCACTGGGATCACCACACGCTAGCCCTTCTCCTGAAGCCCCTGAGTGAGTAATGTACTACATTTTTATTTAAACAATGCCTTTTAGCATAGTAATATGAAATTCATGTCAATATTTTACTAGAGTCCTCGTTCAATCAGTGAATCTCACGGGAAGCCGTTAGCGAGTGGCTAGTTGTTTTCAACAAAGCCACAGTACAACAAAGCCTCGCTGAAATAACATGGCCAAGTTCACTTGTTTGCCCGCTGAGCCGTTGTATGCGTCTTTATTTATTTATAATCTCTATTTCTGTATATTAGGTTTGAGTGTGCGTCAATAATAGGGCTTGGGAAGGTGTTGAGACGGTCAGTGTGGATGCTAACTCGGTTAGCCAGCTGCAACTGCGCGCCATCTTTACGTGAGTGACTGTGTGCTAAAGCTAATCAGCTGCTCAGTTCAGCGCGCAAGCTCTCTTTCCCTCCACTACATACACAAATACAACAGAAGGCAGTTTATTTGGTGTATATGCTATCTGATGGCTATATTTGTGGGTGGAGGCTGGTGGAATATAAAGGCGGTGTTGGAAACGATTCAGTTTGATTAATTGCTCTCATAGTCGTGGCATATGCGTGCAGCAGTTAGATGAGAGTTCATTTACTGTTGAATATACCCGTCTAGGTTTTCATACTCTTGCTGTTAGTAAACTCGATTTTTTTTTTTTAAATAATTCTTTTAATTTTATTTGGAAATAATAAGTGGACCTAGTCCGGTGAGGCGGCATGATTGTTTACGCGGTAATGCTGCGACTGCTGCTGTCGTTTCAAACAACTACACACATGTGCACTCATTAAGTTTAGCTAATAAAAAAATGAGTAGTATAAATATGTAGTTTACACCTTTCTGTCATCATTCACTCATACCCAAGGTTTTACATAACCTCCATGACTTTTTTTTTTTCTTCTCAGAAGAAGTCTGAGTCAACATTTACTTACATTTTTTTCCTCCATATAATAAAAGTGCATGGTGACTAAGCGCTCCTTTTGTATTCTACAAATAAAAGTAAATCATGCAGGCTTGGAACATCAAAAAGATTAAATCAAGAGAGAAATTTAAGTAGGTGCTTCCAAAAAAGGATGACATGTCAACAACACAAATCAGCATTGTAGTGTTTCCAGCTCAGAATGAATGCTCTATTATCTGTCAGCTAATGGATTAATATCTCAGTTTCTACACATGCGGGATTCTTTACAAATTGAAATCCAGTTGTTTGTTTGGGGGAGAGTGATCTGACATGAAAATACCATGATCTTGTTAAAATTAGGCTAATCCATCCATTACATTTTTTACAGTCAAAATGTCAATCAAGTTGACCTCTTTGTGATATCACTTTTTTTTTTTTTTCTAAATCTATAATAAGGACTGTTGTACAATATGGAATCTGTGCATGGCATAGCTGTCTCTGACTTAAAGCTTGACTGGCTGGACTATGTATTTCCTTAAAGATTGGCCTTCAGAAACACAGAAGTGTTTATTTTGATATGTTACAGCCTAGTATACATTAATGCATTATTAGTGTTTATCAAATTATAATTGTATTGTTCTGGTTTTGATATGTTTTAATGACATGTTACGGGCTGCAAGGTAACTTTTGGAAAAAATTCTGACAATAAAAGTGAATGAGATGTATGCCACGCTTTCTTATAATTGGCTGCAAGCTCGCATTCATATCTGTCACCCTGTAATCAACAACTGGTGGATAGTCTCTACTTTTCTTTCCTTTTCTGATAATACGTTTCACTTAAATGTACCTCAACATGGAATAAAAGACACTTCATTGTGGCTTAAAAGTGTTTTTTTTTTTTTAAATGCTGTTGCAGTATTGTTTGTCTTCAGTTTAAACAGCATATTTCTATTATGACTTATGTCATGTTTCTTGTTTTTGTTTTTTAATTTATTTTTAGAGGTCAAAGGTCGGGTCCTGCAATGGGATGTGGTCCCTCTCAGATGACTGAAGAGCTTAAAGACAGAGAATCTGAAAAGCATAAAGAGAAAGCACATTGAAAATCAAAAATAAGTCTGCCTGTGCAGAATAAGAAAGACCCCTTCCCTGTTAAACAATTTTCCCCATTTTTGCCAAAATGTCAACGGTCAGTTCAGCAACCCCAGAAGCTCCTGCAATCGCCAATCCTCCACCCCCTGAGGTGACCAACCCTACCAAACCTGGCCGCAAGACTAACCAGCTGCAGTACATGCAAAATGTAGTTGTCAAGACACTGTGGAGGCACCAGTTTGCATGGCCTTTCTACCAGCCTGTTGATGCTGTTAAACTTGGTCTTCCGGTGAGTGGATGTGATAGAGAAGGTTCAATGTCATATGTGACCCTGGACCACAAAACCAGTCATAAGGGTAATTTATTTATTTATTTTTTTAAGTTGAGATTTATGAATAAGCTAATAAGCTTTCCATTGATGTATGGTTTGTTAGGACAGGACAATATTTGGCCAAGATACAACTATTTGAAAATCTGGAATCTGTGCAAAAAAATGTAAATACTGAAAAAAGTTCTTAGCAATGCATATTGCTAATCAAAAATCACTTTTGAACTATTTATGGAAGGACATTTACAAAATATCTTCATGGAACATGATCTTTACTTACTTTTACTAATGATTTTGGGCATTAAAAAAGTACCCATACAATGTATTTTTGGCTATTGCTACAAAAATCCATGCTTCTTATTTTGTGGTCCAGGGTCACGTATTGCTATTTTAGCATCCATCGTTTTGAATTATTACAAATCTATGTTCTGTCAATTGAGTTTTTGCCTTTGAGAATGAGAACTTGTCATTTAGCTGATCCTGATTGGTTTTATATAAGAATGTGACGTTTCTAATATAAAAGACTTTGTCCTTTATTTAATGTCCAGGACTATCACACGATCATAAAGAATCCAATGGACATGGGAACCATCAAGAAAAGACTGGAGAATGTGTACTACTGGAGTGCAAGCGAGTGTATGCAGGACTTCAACACAATGTTCACAAACTGTTATATTTACAACAAGGTATGGCTTGGCACAGTCTGGTTTAAAACTCAACGTGTTTGCACTATAAATGTTTGGAGGAGAGGCTGCTTTAGGAAATACAATCCACGATTATTCCTTGTTGGTTTTCTCAGCCAACAGATGACATTGTTTTGATGGCACAAGCGTTAGAGAAGATCTTCCTTCAGAAAGTGGCCCTGATGCCTCAGGAGGAGGTCGAGCTTCTGCCTCCTGCCCCAAAGGGCAAAGGACGCAAACCAGCAGGGCCTGGTAATACTTAAATAGTCTGCATGATGAATTGGTCATACTATACTACATTCATGCATTCGCAGAAACTAATCTTTTTTTTTTCTTCTGATCATACAAATGCAGGTCAGCAGGATGGGGCTGTCTCCTCTGGCTCACCCACATCTGTTTTCCCTGGTGCCACCTCACCGAGCCCACAGACACCAGTTGTGTCTCCAGCTCCAGCGCCCACCATCACCCCTAGCTTACCAGCTGTACAGAACACAACCACTGCCATGATACCCGGCATGCCTCCATCGCAACCCACGGTCAAAGTAAGTTGCAGGACCTCTCAGAATATCACTTCAAGGAGAAGTTTACTTCCAGAGCAAAAATGTACAGATAATTTACTCACCCCCTTGTCATCCAAGATGTTTGTGTATTTCTTTCTTCAGTCGATAAGAAATTGTTTCTTGAGGGGAAAAAATTTCAGGAATTATCCCCCATGTAATGGACTTCAATGGTGCCCCCAAGTTTGAACTTCCAAAATGCAGTTTAATTGCAGCTTCAAATGGCTCTAAAAGATCACAGCCGAAGAAGAAGGGTCTTATCTAGCAAAACGATTGGTCATTTTTGAAACAAACTGCCAATTTACTTTGTAACCTCAAGCGCTCATCTTGTCTAAGTCTACTTGAACTGTTTTTTTTTTTCAGGGTCGATACAGTTAAGGTATGTCGAAAACTCCCATCTCGTTTTCTTCCCCAACTTCAAAATCGTTCTACATCGCTGCAGAAGTACCGACCCACACGTTGACGTTGAGGAAAAAAGCGAGACAGGAGTTTTTTTGACATACCCTAATTGTATTGACCCGGGTTACACAGACTACGCATGCCCATCGCATGGACAAGACGAGCAGTTGAGGTCAAAATGTATATAAATTGTTGATGTGTTAGACTTGAACACTCGTTTCGCTAGATAAGACCCTTCTTCCTCGGCTGGGATCATTTAGAGCCATTTGAAACTGCATTTTGGAAGTTCAAATTTGGGGGCACCATTGAAGTCTGCTATATGGAGAACATTCCTGAAATGATTTACTCAAGAACATAATTTCTTATCGACTGAAGAAAGAAAGACATGAACATCTTGGTTGACAAGGGGGAGAGTAAATTCTGTAGGTTTTTGCTCTGGAAGTCAACTTCTCCTTAAATATAAATGCGCTGACATTGCCTCACCGTCGTCTTTGTGTCTCCCCATGTGTGGTTTGTTTTGTTTCCTAGAAGAAGGGGGTAAAGAGGAAAGCAGACACAACCACCCCTACTACCTCTGCCATCACCGCCAGCAGGAGCCAGTCACCCACCCCTATTTCAGAAAGCAAACAGGGCAAGGTGGCCTCCAGGCGAGAGAGCACCGGTCGCCCCATCAAACCACCTAAAAAGGATATTGAGGATGGCGAACTAGGCGTACACGGAAGCAAAAAGGGCAGGCTTACAGAACAGCTGAAGTACTGCGAGGTCATCCTTAAAGAAATGCTTTCGAAAAAGCACGCTGCGTACGCCTGGCCTTTTTACAAGCCTGTCGACGCAGAAGCTCTCGAGCTGCATGACTACCATGACATAATCAAACACCCCATGGACTTGAGCACAGTGAAAGTATGTTAAATTTGCACACTAAGTTATAGTGTGTTGATTGTTCAGCTAGTTTTTGAATCTAACTTTGTTTGTTTGCAGAAAAAAATGGACAGTCGAGAATATCAAGATGCACAGAGTTTTGCTGCAGATGTCAGATTAATGTTCTCAAATTGTTACAAGTACAACCCACCTGATCATGAGGTGGTTGCTATGGCCAGAAAGCTGCAGGTGTGTGTTTATTTCCCCCCCTCCACCTCATTTGGCAATATCTTCTTTTAATTTCTTTGAATTGTTTAATAACATTGTCTTTTAATCTCTCAGGATGTGTTTGAAATGCGGTTTGCAAAAATGCCTGACGAGCCAGTGGAGGTGGCCGGGGCAGGCGGTGTAGGCGGGGCCGGTGTGGTCAGTAAGAGTACTGTCAGCAGTGAGAGCAGTGGCGACTCCTCCACCTCTGACAGCTCCGACTCCGAGGAGGAGAGGGCCACCCGGCTCGCCGAGCTGCAGGAACAGGTGGGTGCGGAACAGGTGGGTTTCAAAACAAGGACCAAGTACCCTTAACCTCTCCAGGCTCAGAGATGCCTCCTGATGTGTCAGCCCTTCTGATTATCCTTTTCACACCATACCAATCAATGTTCATGCTCTGAAGGACCTGGAAGGGTTTCCACTTACATAACCCTTCCTTTTCTTTCTCAGCAAGCACCTCTTTGCTTTGTTTGGATTTTGTATACTCGTAGAGCTGTGTTTTAGCCCTCTACCGCAACCAACTGCATATACTGCTTTGCATTAAATCCCAGAATGCTTAAATGTAGATCTAGTAGCATTTTATGTGGCTTTGTTTTTGTCTTATTGGAGCTCTATATCATACTTTCTTCCCTTGCCATTTTCTTTACCAGTGTGTCTCTTTGGAGCACCCCATTGGTAGCAGACAGGGGATAAAAAACGGGTGCACCAAGAATAATCAGGTGATTTTACTTTTCATTTCCCTGTCCCTGCTTATGAACATTGTGTAATAGCTGTACAGTTGCTTTTATTATTTATATTAGGTGGTTAAGCATATGATATGGATAGTGAGATCAGCGGTAGAGGGTTAAAAGCAGCAGAAAAATATTTACTTTGTTGGGTGGTGTTGGGAAACCGGACGTGTGTGTGTTTAGGATGGAAGTGCTGAAAGTTTGGGAATGAATAGATAAATGTGTGTTTGTGAAGCGTGTATGTGAACTTTCTTTGTTTGTGTTGGCTTGCTTTGCATTTAGACAAACTCTTGCTAGTTCCAGAAAGCAGTAAGAAGCTCTAACTGCCCTTTATCTACATTTATGCTTTAATGTGACCTGTATTTATAAGGACTGTTTTCATAGGATGAGACCCCAGTCTGGTGGTATTCTTCAATGCTTACTATTGCTTTGTGGTTAATAGGGGTGTAACAGTCTGGTATTGTCACAGTCCACTGTTTTGAATTGTTCTGTAAATATCAGATACATCGATATGCATCAGAACAGAGATACTTTTTTAGCTGTTATAACCAATTCAATTTAATTGGTTGTGATTGTTTTTCAAAGAGCTGTATAGAGGAAACGGCAGAGGCATTGCTAGACACAAATGTTTTTTTTTATTTATGTATATATAATAACAGTATATTTTTTACCTATATAACAGTTTTACCTCGAGTTGTAAAGGGCAGAATTGCTTCCAAAACCTTCTTTTTTCTTATTTTTGATATTTATTTCATTCTGACATAGTCCATTCTTGGAATCACAGATAATCACAGGCATGAATGATTTTTGGTTGTCCAGTGTTATTAAAAAGATTTTGGAATGATACTGTATTTAGAAATGATAATTAATGAATTATACTATTATTACTTTATTACAGTTGTTTTGCATGTTTTGTTCTATAATTGAATACATTTGTTTGTTTTTTTTGGCACTGGAAAACCAAAATGAACGAAGTCTTTAATTGTCTTTGATAACCAAATGTAAATGTCACATACAATAAGTGATTCTTTGCCTGACTTGGAGCAGATCACTAACACCCCCTTCTTGGCTCTCCCCAGCTGAAAGCCGTCCATGAACAGTTAGCTGCTCTTTCTCAGGCCCCTGTAAGTAAACCAAAGAAAAAGAAAGAGAAGAAAGAAAAAGACAAGAAAAAGAAAGAGAACAAGCACAACAAATCCAAGCCGGAGGAGAAACCCAAGCCAGGACAGCCGCCGAAACCAGCCCAGCAGAAAAAGGCTCCTGCCAGAAAGGCTAACAGCACTGTTCCAGGCAACAGGTTTGCTTTTTTTACAGCTGTGTTTGTTTTATGCATTGAATCTAAAATTATCAGTTAAGATCTAAAGAGTTTCTGCTGTGCTGATGGAACCTTCACAGGCAACCAAAGAAGGGTGGCAGAGGACCAGGCTACGAGTCTGACGAGGAGATGTCGCTCCCCATGACGTATGATGAGAAACGGCAACTGAGTCTCGACATCAACCGGCTGCCTGGAGAGAAGTTGGGCAGGGTGGTCCACATCATTCAGTCCAGAGAGCCTTCACTGCGGGATTCCAACCCGGATGAAATCGAAATAGATTTTGAGACGCTCAAACCTTCCACTTTGCGTGAGCTGGAGCGATACGTCAAGTCCTGTTTACAGAAGAAACAGAGGAAACCTCCACGTAAGTGCACACTCTTGGCCTACACATACAGCGAAATGCAAGACTGCACTGCTGTCAATGTATGGGCTGTTACAAAATTGGTCCAAAGTTGGAAACGTCTTGGGGATAAAAATGTTTAGTAATTGCGCAGTTAATTCTCGTATTGTATTTTGGAATATTTGTCGTCTTCCCAAATTTGTCACGACCAAAATCATATTATGTATAATTTAATTAGAAGGGTTATATCGACCTTTTTGCTTACATTTACGCTTTAAATTTTATTTATTTTATTTTTTTACCATTTTATTAATAATTTGTCAAAGATAAATCAATAAGTTTCTTAACAATATTTCAAGTGTAATTTATAAGTTAAAAAGTATAAAGTTAAGGATTCATTAGTTTGAATATACATTGAACCAAAAACTAACAGCACATTTTCAGTAGTGACAGTAATGCTTGGGTTGTGACCACATCACATTACTGAATTTTAACTTGCATACTAAAACACTACTAAGACATCCTAAAATACAAAAAAACTGTACTAAAATAGTTTATTTCTCCCAAATATGGGGATTATGCATTCCTTTTTTAACACTACCGAAACAATTTGTCGTGACTGTTTCAGTAGTGACAAATTTATGGAACAACACCCAAAAAAATCCTTGCAGCTCAAACATTCTAATCTGCACACGGTTAGCTAGCACAGTTATGAACAGTGGTACACGTAAAAATGAAATGTTATGGAATAACTCCCAAAAAAAAGTGCTTAATTGCAGAAAAAAGGTGTTCTGTAGTTACATTGCTTAAGATCACACACAGATTTTTCAGTCTTTTGAACACATTTACCTCAAAATGAAGGGGCATATTTGCTCACCATGTAGCTATGAGAGAGAGAGGGACACATGCATATTTCCTAAACTACACCCCTAAATTTTTTTTGGTTGTGAGACAGCAGTTTGCACCAATTCTGTAGATTGGCCCATATAGGTAATTTTGGTAACTTTGTGCAAATATGGACTTGGTTTAGTTCTATAACCACTGTCTCTCTCTGTTTGGCCTCAGAGAAAGGAGGCTCAGGCCCTTCTCGGCTCAGCGGCAGCAGCAGTTCTTCAGACTCGGGCAGCAGCAGCTCCAGTGGCTCCACTTCAGACAGCAGTGACTCCGACTGAACACTTTTTATTTACTTTTTTTATTTTTTTAAAAACATTGTATGCAGTCAAGGTTGTTTCCCCTCTGAGACTTTTTATAAGAAAGAGAAAGAAAAGAGACAATAAAAATGCATCATGTCAGAACTTTTTTTTTTTTTTTTCTTTGGAAATGTCATGAAGAAAATTTACAGCTAAAAAAAGCAAACCAATAAATTGCTTTTTATTTCCACTGACTCTGAAAGGGATGTCCAAACCTAAAACTGCAAGGAGAGGAAGTCTTGAAGCATACTTCACGGTGCATATTCTCTTTCCCGGGCACCGTGGTAATGATGTACATTACCATTGCAAACTTCCAACAGTCATCCCATCTCAACAGAGAGAGCGGAAAAAGGAAAGCTCACACTTTTTAGTTTTGATTTGACTTCTGCACCAGTCTGTTGTATTTATTGTTTGTTTTTGTTTTTTTGGTGGCCTCATATTTTCCCCATTGGGCGCTGTGCCATTATTGATTTATTATTCCTTCTTTGTATTATTGTCCTGAAAAGTGCGTCTATGAAAATCATGCCTTTCCTAATAATGTCACAACACTTTTAGGTAGTCTGGGAAACAAATGGCTTTAATTAGGCATAACAAGCTTTCTAAATTTAATTTGGCCATTATTATAGCTATAGAACATTATTAAAACAGATTCCTGTAGTCTCCAGCTAAATGTATGGTTTGGGAAAATATTTTGATGGGAATGGTAGATTTGGTGGTTTTGTAGAGGTGCTTTACAATGACATGTAAATCAGTAAGCTGGGTCACATGCGGACTTCCTGTCTTATTAAACGCCTTGGTCAGCAATAAATATACAGATTTCCAAGTAGTCACACCTCTTATGACTGACATTTGTACATCAGATATACATAAATTTTAGATAAGGCTAGAAGTGTTGGTGATGTGGATACTGACACCTGGAAGCAGTAAATGTGTCATTTGTACCATTGATCTTTACTGCCGTATTGTGATAATTATGTTTATTTCAATGATCGTTAAATCACAGAGTCTTCCTCTTCTCACTCTCTTGCAAAATTGATTCATGAATGTAAAGCTACAATAGATCCTGTGATTAGTATGCCGATCCAATCATTTGGTTTTCAAACAAGTTGTTTCCCAGTCATTCCCCTTTTGATTGCTTTACTATCCAATGTCTCTTAGAATAACTATGCGTATGATTATTTTCTGAAGTGTTTGTAAGATATTGTAATGTCCTCTCTAATTACTTTTTAAGAAAACAATTGTAAGTATTGTAAAGGGAACTGGTATTTGTTTCATTTTCTGATACATTTGGTTTATGGATGGGTGTTCTGATGTCTAATAATTGCAGGATCACTTGATTTTGTAATCATTTTGACAAAGCCAAAATTCATGAGGGACATGTATCTTTCAGACTAATTAAAACACTAATAGATGTAGTCAAAACATAATTATTTTAAGATTAATCATGTTATTAATGATTTTGTTGTTGTCTGTTTGGGTGCACGCGACTACAAAACTTCCACAAGTCATTTCTGAGTGTGATACAAATATTGATCAAGTCCTGTCTGGTTTCTAGGAATGATTTCTTTTAGAGACTGAAAAAAAAAAAAAAAAGAATATATGACTATATAGATAAAGTATATATAAATATACAACTTAATTTCTTTTTAGGCCCTGATTTGAAAAGAAAGTTCCTTTTATATTTAAAACAAAGTTTACTTTTTATCTTTGACATGCATGCTGATTTATTGTATTTTTCTTAAAAAAAAAAATTGAGCTGTTTATAGTTATACTGTAAATGTAAGTCATGGAAACAACAAAATCAAGAATACAGTGTGAGTAGATTTAGGCTTGTTTATTGCGATACGGGCCAGAGGGTTAGGACGTTGGGTCGAGGAAGTGGTAGAGGCAAACATTTGATGTAATTGCCTACCTGGAATGTCTTGTACACGGGGTACTTTTTTTCATAAAATAAATGATAAATGCCTTTTATTGTGTTTACTTTCAATTTCTGCTGAAGCTTTTTTCAGTATCTTACTATAGAAACTTACTTTATAGCTCATCATTTGATTAGTTTTAATAGAACATACGAATGACAGAAACTACATGGATATTCAGATATTTGGTAAAAGTAGTCGAATCACTTAATGATAGAAGTGTCATTGAGTTCATGACCACTGAAGTACCACCTCTGACCACTAGATGGTAACAGTGTCCCATTTCTGCTAGAGTATGGTATGATTGATAGAGCTTTACGGTAATGTTATAAATCATTCTAAAAGTAGTTTTATATTAATCCTCTAAAAAATAACTACGGTGTCTTTTGGTGTTATATAACCCCAAATGGATCACATCGATTTTATTTCCTATAAGTAGATTTTACAAACTCATTAACCACTGGTTAATAGGGAATAACAGAAGTGGTACTGGCCCAGCCTCACATCATGTGTAGAGTTTATAGTCACACTTTCTAAGATGAGAAACATGTGACCTTGCTGCAGTGTTTAGAACATGGTACCCGCTAACACAATACTGCAGCGACCAAGATGGATCAATGCTTTGAATCTAGTGACAGCTACTCAAATCTGCCTCAAAAAGCCATCTTTCATCCTGAATGTGCTTTACCTAGTTTTCATACTGGTCGCAGGGCGAAACAGTCACACTGCAGCAAGTTTCCATCAGGACAAGTAGAACATACATGTCTCATCTATGTAACGTTAAATACTTTCACTGAGGGGCTCCACGAAAATGGAGTGAGACTTTTACTGTTACTGAAACTTATTTGGATTGCACATGTGCTAAATAAGTTACTTATAAGTAACTACAAGTACACATAAAAGGGGTCATGACATGAGAAATCCATATAAAATCCTGCAAGTTTTATAGCTTAAAGGGTTACTCCACCCCAAAATGAAAATGTTGTCATTAATCACTTACCTCCATGTCGTTCCAAACCAATAAAAGGCTCGTTCGTCTTCGGACACAATTTAAGATATTTTGGATGAAAACCGGGAGGCTTTTGACTGTCCCATTGCCAAGTAAATACCACTGTCAGTGCCCAGAAAAGTATGAAAGACATCGTCAAAATAGTCCATCTGCCATCAGTGGTTCAATCTGAATTTTATGAAGCTACGAGAATACTTTTTGTACGCAAAGTAAATAAAAACGATTTTTCGTCACCGTAGCGCTATTTTGGAGAATATCCGCTGGACGCAAACTGCGTACGCTGTTCTGTGTCAGCCGCACTACAAGGATACGTCTTCTACGGTTATTTACGCTTTGATTTGAATGAAAACAGCGTATCCGTGTGGTGCGGCTGTCAGAACAGCATAGGCAGTTTGCGCTACGGTGACGCAGATAAGACGAATTGTTGAATAAAGTTGAATAAAGTTTTTATTTTCTTTGCGTACAAAAAGTATTCTCCTCGCTTCATAAAATTCAGATTGACCCACTGATGGCAGATGACTATTTTGACGATGTCTTTCGTACTTTACTGGGCCTTAACAATGGGACAATCAAAAGCCTTCCAGTTTTCATCCAAAATATCTTGAATTGCGTTCCGAAGACGAACAAAGCTTTTACTGGTTTGGAACAACATGGGGGTAAGTGATTAATGACATTTTTTATTTTGGGGAGGACTAACCCTTTAAAACGTCCTACTTATTATAAACAGCATTTATTTATTCAAGCTCCAAAAACGGCTCGTTTGGATCTG
>JAHKKF010400282.1:0-12804 GCA_019740295.1 Labeo calbasu | reverse complement strand
AGCGATTTTGAATAAAAACACTATCAAACGTTAGAATTAGACACTGACAATTTGCCAATGGTAACAGTAAATAGAAAAGAACGATCCAACCACATGTCAGCGCACATGATTAACCACTCACGTGTGACGCACTCACATGGCTAGCCGCCATTCACACAGAATGCGCTTTTCTGTTAACAAAGATGCGACGCGGGCAGCGGAATAGAAAAACATGCAAGATGGGAGGAAACTTCTTTTAACTTGAGCGACACATTTTTAGAATGCCGTTTCATGCATTAGACGCTGCAAGAGATACAATTTACTTAGAACAAAACAATGGTAAAGCAGCATAATCGAATAAAACTGCATGTCTCTGAAATTTCACGTTTGCATCACGATGACAGAAGAGAATATTTATAGTTTATAACAGTCTACTGGTGTTATACCTTCAGTAATTTAGAATTTAAATTACCTTGAATTGAGATTTTTTAAAAGCATTTTCCTTGTATTATTTCTTAACGATAAGCGATTATCGTTATAAGCGATTTGTTTAACATTTACATCATGTTGACAACTTCATGTGTGGTGTACTTGGAATAGAATTTTCTTTAAATTAAGGGTTAATAATAAAAAAAAAGACACTTGAATCATGTTGTGGTAACATTTTCAAGTTGACTACTTAAACATAAAAAAAGAAAATAAAAATAATAATTAAAAAAAATCTAGATCTTAATTTTTGGCCATATCACCAAGCCCTAGCTAAAAATCTCACCAATCATGGCCTGGATGCAGTTGCGGACAAGCACAGGCAGAAATCCATGGTAGGAGGCTGTTCCTGTGCAGTCAATAATGTTGGAGAGTTTGGGAGTGCGCTCCAAGTGAACTATGGATGTCAACGTGCGCAAAGAGGCGGCCTTAATGTCCTGTAACAATACAATTGGGGGTTCATAAATAAATAAATAAATAAAATCTAAAAGCACCTTTTCTAATAATGCAATACTGCCAATTCTTTACAATCACTAATAATGCAACAAGTACATATATGTGACCCTGGACCACAAAACCAGTCATAAGTTGCACGGGTATATTTGTAGCAATAGCCAACAACAAACTGTATGGTTCAAAATGATCAATTTTTCTTTTATGCCAAACAATCATTAGGATATTAAGTAAAGATCATGTTCCATGAAGATAAATAATAAATAAATTTCCTACCTATTTTTCCTACCTATTTTTGATTAGTAATATGTATTGCTAAGGACTTCATTTGGAGAACTTTAAAGGTGATTTTCCTAATATTTAGATTTTTTTGAACCCTTACATTCCAGATTTTCAAATAGTTGTATCTCGGCCAAATATTGTCCTATTCTAACAAACCATACAGCAATGGAAAGCTTATTTATTCAGAAAATCTCATTTTCAGAAAAGTTACCCTTATGACTGGTATCTATATATCATAATAGAGCTAGAAATTAATATTAACAGTTGCTACCTACCACCAACTGTTTGTCTGTGATCTGAAGTACATCCACTAGCTCCTCTATAAGCCCATTGTAGAGTATGCTATTGGCGGACTCCTGAAGGGCGTTGGAGTACACTGCAAAAAAAAAAAAATTATCACCACACATAATATCAACCTCACCAGACAGAAAGCGAGAACCTAGTGCTGTTTCATGAAAATAAATACCTGTACTTATTTTGGTCAGTACCAGAGGGGTCAACTCACCGAGTATGGAGATGGCATGCAGCCTGGCTTGCACAGCCTGCAGTCTCCTCTTGTGGTTGGAGAAGCCATGAGCCAGGCGAATGTGTGTGAAAAGCAATATTTGTTTGTCCTTAGGGATGTTGTACATAGCCGTCAGAGACTCCATGATCTCTGAGGGGCTCTCGGAAATCTGAGGGCACACCGGGGAAAAGCAAAAATCAGATTCAAGTCTAATCAATAGCTATTAAAGGTCTACGCGCTTCCATTAACTGCTCCACAAGGACAGCAAATGAAAACAACTAGCAGAACTCACCTTATCAAGTTGTTCGATATGAATGTAGTGTAGCGTATTACTGCTCGACTGTTGAGAGGGGAAAAAGGTACAACAAAAAAAAAATACAAAGAATGAATGAATTGTTTGCCCAACAAAAAAAAAACAATGTTGAAAGAGAATGGCAAAATAAAGGGAAGCATGACTCCATGCATACCTTTTTCTCCACTTTGACCTCAGAGCTGGGTTCTGCATAGAACTCAAAGTGCAATGTGGTGGCACTCGGTGGATATTTCTGCGTAACAAATACAGACACATCAGAAAAAAAAAAAAAAAAAACACTTCCAAATTGCAGGATTAAACAAGGAAGGCCTGGTGAGTACTTAAAAATGTAAATTTTTTGTCCTGTAAATTTTTCTTTTACTGGCCCATACTAACACTAATGAGCCATAAAAATTTTTTATTTGATTAAAAATTCTCTATACACAAAAGTAAATACACCTCCGTAAGACCAATAAATTACAGGCACTTTAAAATGATACTATAGAGTGTGGTATTACTTACTATTTGCTTTCTACTTTCCATTTGCCATATCAGCAAAACGATTAGTCTCGATTAATCGATTCAAAATAAGTTTGTTTGCATACTGTGTGTACTGCGTGTATTTATTATGTATATATAAATACACATACATAAGTATATAATTTTTAAAAATCTTTGTATTAGGGCTGTCAAACAATTAATCGTGATTAATCACATACAAACGTTTGAGTTTGCCTAATATAGGTGTGTGTACCATGTGTAATTATGTATATATAAATACAAACATTCATGTATACATTTAAGAAATATTTACAAGTATTTATTATAATTTTTATATAATTTATATTAAAAAAAAAATTTGTACATAAATAACATTTCTATTAAATATATACACTAATTTATATTTATATATATACACATCACACATAACAGTACACACACATATATTAGGTAAACTCAAACTTTTATCTTGTATTTTAATCAAAATTAATCATTTGACAGCCCTAATTTGTATGTACTGTTTGTAAACGCTTGCATAAAAATTAAGTTACATATAAAAATAAATACTTCACATATAAATCTTGCGCTTACGGTGACCCGAGTTCAAATCCCGACTCGTGGTCCTTTGCCGATCCCACTCCCCTCTCTCTTCACCCAATGCTTTTTGGTCTAATCTACACTGTCCTTTCTAAATAAAGGCATAAAAAAGCCCATAAATAAATCTAAAAAAAAATAAAAAAAATAAATCTAACATATTTTCCTAAATACATACATGTACGTGTGTGTACTTTTATATACATAAATATACACAGTACACACACATACAGTATTCAAATAACGTATAATCGCAAATCAAATAATCGCAACTAATCGTTTTGCAGCTCTACATATCAGTACTGAATTTTGTATAATATTCAACTGATTGCAAACATCACACAATCAGTTGACATTTCAAAGAAAACCATAATTCATAAAATGTAGCCGTTATAAATTAGAAAGTCACAAAAATTTGGATTAAAATGTTGTTCCTACAACTTAGCCATCAATAACTTAATGTCACTCACACACAACTCAAATGGCTGCAAATATAGCATGCTTTTTCATTTTTTTCACAATAACATTCTATAATATGTGAAAATAGCATACCGACATCGGCAGATCTCTGCAACACTCGGCAAGACCAAAGCCATTCTCTTTCCCACCCCAGCTCTAGGACAGCAGAAATAAAAGAGTCAGGAAAAGGTGTAGGATGAAAGATAACAGCATCAGCCTTGAAATGTCACCATGAAAGCACCTGTCTGTACAAAACCAGGTCATCATAGTATCGGTTAGAACCGATACTAAACAACTAAACTAACTTCAACAAGTTAGTAGGATCAAAAAGTTCAACCTAGAATCAAAGATGCAAGTCATGGATTAAACTTTTAAACGTGATGAAGGTGTAAAACACTGCATGCTGCAGCACTAGCCGCATACATTTCAAAGTACTTTGATTTGCAATTGCTTTCAAACTTGGGATTTCAATCTTCTAGACTTCAGCGATCAAAACTGAGAAAAGAAATATGATGACACGACTAAAAGTAAAGCTCTCATACCTCAGCCAGATGTTGGAGACGGGCGAGCAGTGGGCTCCTCTTATCTGAGCCCAGTCTGGTGATGTAGTTGGAACGTTTGCTGAACACATACAGGAGATTCAGCACAGACAGAACCACCTGCATGTCACATGATGCTAGAAGGGTGGTCAAGTGCTACAGACACAAAAAAAGAGAAAAGCAGATGATCAAAATCAACTTGTGATGAACCGTTTAAGGCAGAAGCGGATTTTGTTGTATCAGTACCTCTATAGAGCTGTACAGGTGTCTTGAAAAACTGTATTCGATTAACAGCGCGGTGAAGTTGAGCACCGCCAGCAATAAGGCTTTCAGCTGCCCATTCTCTGGCCGGTCGCACACCAACAACCACGACATGTTCTCCACTGTCTGCCCTGCATCACAGAGGATGCCATCGAAACGGTCCAGCAGGTCCACCCAATGATACAACTCACACTGTGAAGAGAAACAGGTCTTCGTTAGAGATCTGAACATGTATATTAAACACCATGATGCTACAGGTGCTCACATATACCTTGCCAATGTTCCAGGTCTTGATTTGCTGCAGTTCCAGCAACAGTTGTTCGTCGCTGCATCCTTTCAGCTTCTCTATGAGAGTCCTGCAGTCAGCAGGCTGGAAGAGGAGTGCAAGAACATGTCAACCATGAGGAAACGCATGTGCATACCATCGCAAATACCTCAAATACACAGAAATCCCGTTTACTGACCGCTTCAGTGGGGGTTTTCTTCAATTTGCTTCTGTCAACCTTCATGGTCACTAATTTCTACACTCGATTCCTACGAAAAAAATATCAAATCATGAGAGAGAAGTTCAGTCAAATGAACAATGAATAATCTACATGCCACCTCATGACATTTAAGCTTAGTGCTGCCACAGTATCACATATGAAAAAAAGACCAAAGGTCTTTTCACACTTCTAAAACGTGGGTAAACAAAATCCTAGGTTCTCGTTTCATGTTTCACACTTCTTATCCTTTACCCGAAGTTAAAAGTTCATCCTGGGTTTTCACAACACAATACATTCCTAAACCCTGCATTTATGTACTTATTAGTAACGTCAGTGTCACTGATTAATTGAAAACAGCACATGACCTGTTTACATAAAGCCTCATTGTGAATTTCTCAAATTTTATATTGTTGACTGTACTATCAAGTATTTCCTGATTTTTTCAGACTATAAATGTAAGATTGAAATGGTCTCTTTGACACACTGACACATTTTCCATCACCATTTGACATTTCTACTGCAGACAAACTACTGTTTATACAACACACAGTGTTTCTGTGACTGTGAGGCACAAGATGTTTGTTGCAAAGCATGTAACCGTAACATTTTAACACCACAACGGTTCACTGGCTCTATTTTGGCACAGCAAATTGTGGTTAACACCACAAAAGCGACCCTTACTCTACTTCTAAATAACAAGTGTGAAACACACCTTCACCTGGGGTTAGGAATACAAATAACCCAGGGTTAAGCACAGTGTGAAAAGTCCTTATGAGGTGTACTTTTTTTGAATCATACAAGAACAATTACATATGAATAACAAAAGATCCAAATGTAGGCCGAAGTGCCAACAAGTTCATGCCAATGTAAACAATCATCAGCCCTGTGTTTAAGCAGATAGCCTTTCAAATTCAGAAAACGTAAAAGAACTTACGGTATATGATTTGGCAATTCCAACTTAACGGCATTTTTCATGTGCAAAACCTAAAACAAAAAAAAGATAAATGAAAGTGAAACAGCTCCCAAGAATGAACACAAGAATGTGATCTTGCTGCCCAACAGTATGTCAAAAAAAACCAACTATTTCTTCTAAATGGTCAAAACAATCCCATACTAATTAGCTGTAGAATAAAAATAAAGGTCAGCAGAAAGAAAACAGAAGTCTGAGAGCAAGCCAAAGGAAAAGCAACCCACACTGGTTCAGAAATGGGGCATAGATTCTGGGCACAGACAATCCCTAGCATCTCACAAACAAGTCCTTAATGAATTCAACCAATTAATTTGCTCTTTCTGAAACAAGAGGTTGTTAATGTCGCGTTCTTAGAAACGTACCCACACCTTCTGAGAAACAAAACTCATTTAGGACCTTGAACCCGGTCAAAGAGAAACACTGGCCTGTGATCAACAAACCAGACATGGAAAAATGTGCAAACACATTTCAACTTTGTCAAGCTATGCCATTTAAACGTAAGCGTGATTATTAAAGAAAGACACTAATTTAGTTCTTGACACAGAACCAAACTGTGCTGTAGTCGAGAGAACAACACAGCAGCTAGTTGCCGAATACCGAAAATTACAATGACATTAGCAAACCGGAGCGTTCAGCATAAACGAAACTATAACACCGTAAACAAACAAATTCAAGTACAAGTGAAAGTAACACAGCCACTGTTGAAATAACACAAATAACTCTACATGTCATTTCATTAACTATTTCTAAAGAAAACAAGTCCGCAAACGAAGTTCAATTTGAGAAAATGCAGCTAACGTGCTAGCTAACGTTAGTTTTTTCTATGCTAACGAGCTACCTCAGTCAGCAAGCTAGGTTTTGCGTATAAACATTGCGGATAAACAATCACGTCACTCGTATTAAACGGCGTAAATAAAACACAACGATCGTCAGCTTTTAAATAACTAACGGAATTACCGTAAACGGACTGTGGGGAAATTTGACCGTTAGCCGCTAGCGCGACATCTTCGAGGCACTAAGCATATAATTCCCCTCAACATGTCAACACAAACCCGCAATCCCTCAACTCACTGTTAAAATCTCATCCAAAGCCCTTCTTTTTCAACTAACACTCGCCAAATCCTTAATATATAGCCCGACTGTGACGGAAAACGTCAGGTGGGAAGCTACACAGGTCCGTATTTTTCCTCCAAGCTGCACACATGCTCTGCTCTAATCTAGAGCCCGGCTCAGCCCGGCCTGCTCCGGCAAACCCGCTCACTCCCCTCAGATCTCTAGCTCACAAAAACGGCGTCTGTCACGGCGCTTACACGCCGACACAACCGTACCGTAGCGTATATTACCACACATTTTCAGCAAGCGCTTCGTCTCGATGAACCGTAGCTGGTGAAGCGGGCGCGCTGGCGACTGATGAGATGCTCTTGCATGCGTTGGTTTGCTTGGTTAGCTGAGAAACGCAGAATATCTCGCTGAATCATTCCCCACTCGGGCCTACCATAACACTGACTTCCAGTGGACGGCTCAATTTCTCACTTTTTACTGCTGCACTTGTGCGTAGCTGCAGTTGGGGCGAACGTAGCGTCACACATGATGCTAAAGTCTACTTTATCAAGTTAAAAATACATTTATATGACATAATACTTAGAAATATAAAACACTGAACGTTTAAATTGAGACATGATGGAACTGATCAGCCTAACTTTAATTTAAAGAAAAGTTAATGCATCTTGCAACCGACCAGTCTTGATATTTTTGTTAATGCACTACATTAGATATAATAAACCAATGAAGACATGGTATGAAATATATATTTCTCAAAGTAATTCTAATTTTGTTTAACTTAATTACAGTTTTACACTTATGGAATGACTACAGTTCGATTTTAATCATTTTTATCATTCATTGTACATAGTTGTTATACTCTATGCTATAGTTGTTTGGAATTAACGGGTTTAATTTCTTTATTCCTGTCATCAGCAACAAGACAGAGTGTGGACAATTCACAATTACATACTGTATATACATCAATATAATATTTTGCAGGGTACAACATCGGTTAGGGTCAGTTTGGCTACACTGACCTATATTATCCATCAGCAGTAATCTCTGTAATAGATCATATGAGACAGATTTCTGGGGGTGCATTGGGGAATATAAACAGTGTCTACTTCTCTGATAGAAAATTGTATATTATAACTGGACAACATAATAGATTACTGAAAATGGAAATATGTAACCCCCTAAAGGCCAGATAAGAAAAATTTAGGCGTGAAGACTTGCATACTCAGCATATTTATAGGTATGAGCATCCACATCTAGAAAACACAATGTTTGAAGTCTAATTTAAAGCCGTGATGATTGAAAACGCAAAAATCTTACACAAACTGTGCAACTCATTTATCACATAGGCACATGATATCACATCCACATGCTCTTTTCGTCGTGATCCCTTGACATAATCATATAAGTGTTATCCGCCAATTCCCCACCATTTTCACTCATGCACGTTTATTATATTTCATTGTACAGATTCTGCCTAAGGAAAGATAGATTGTGTGAACAGATTTCAGTCTGATGTGCGCGCGCATACAACACACCACAATGCTCGTCAGTCCGACTGCAAATTAAAAATGGCGGTTTATATTAGCAAAGTGTCTAGTCTTTCCATCCAAAACACGTATTTTAATGACAGTATTCGCGTACAGTTTGCAAGCAAACCCGTCTGATAGTGTTAACGGTCATGTAGAGTCAGCCACAGACGTCTCCACCTAACAGACAAAGACTAATTTAAGCTCTTACCTCGGTTGCGCCTCAACATAACTTCTCCATCTTACAGCAGCGAGTGGGGATGTAAATCTCGCGATATTTCAGTTGGCTTCCTCTGGTCCAATAGTAACTTGCTGTAGTCACGCAGACCAGCCCCTTTAGTGATCTGCTCATAGACAGACGAACTTAATCACATAAAATATGATCAGTATTCAGTGTAATAAAATATATTTCTGTATGATAATCCATTGTCGGTCATACACGGCTCGCTTGAAACTTTAGATACTCAAAAAGCACTGTCAAAAATAAAAACAGGAGCAACACACAAGATAAAGTAATACATGTGATTAAATTGGCTTTAATATGTGTATGCCTGTTTAGGATTGTCACAGACTACAGCCTGAATCCCAAACAGTAAAGCTGTTTGCGATTATAATGTAATAAATATTCCCATAATTTAATATTTGATTCATTTTCCTCAAAACAGTGAATGCCCTTCTTGTAATTCTACTAAAATTACTCTACCAGTCAAAAGTTTTTGCACAGTAAGATTTTTAATGTTTTTAAAGAAGTCTCTTCTGCTCACCAAGCCTGCATTTATTTGATCCAGAGTACAGCAAAAACAGTAAAATCTTGAAATATTTTTACTATTTAAAATAACTACATTCTATTTGAATATGTTTTTACATGTAATTTATTCCTGTGATTTCAAAGCTGAATTTTTAGCATCATTACTCCAGTCTTCAGTGTCACATTATCCTTCAGAAATCATTCTAATATTCTGATTTGCTGCTCAAAAACATTTGTTATTATTATTATGGTGTTGAAAACAGCTGAGTACAATTTCTTCAGGTTTCTTTAATATTACTAGAAAGTTCAGAAAAACAGCATTTATCTGAAATAGAAATCTTTTGTGACATTATAAATTTGACAGTTTAAAGCATCCTTGCTAAATAAACATATTAATTTCTATAATTTCCCCCAACTCAACTCAACTGTTTTAAATATTGATAATAATAGAAAATGTTTCTTGAACAGCAAATCAACATATTACATATTTCTGTAGGATCATGTGACACTGAAGACTGGCGTAATGATGCTGAAAATGTAGCTTTGATCACAGGAATAAATTACAGTTTAAAATATATTAGAATAGAAAACAGTTACTTTAAATAGCAAAAATATTTCACAATATGAGTGCTTTTGCTGTATTTTGGATCAAATAAATGCAGGCTTTAAAACCCTTACTGTTCAAAAATGTTCGAATGGTAGTGTATAACATTGAGGTGTTTTCAGATTTATTACTAGGCCTACTAGACACTAGGGCTGTCTGTATATTAAAATAATTAATCATGATTAATTTCAAGAAGTTGCAAATACCACCCATTTACTGACAGTTGTTTATACGAATTTAAATTGTGTTTAATTTACCACAGTGTCATGCTGCAGTGAAAAAGTGCATGTAATATTTCATATTCTTCTCCAAAGTAAAAATGAATTAATTATCTAAATATAATTTATGTTAAAAAACAAACAAAAAAAAAAACATTTTGCTTCCCCTCCTCTGAGAAGCACTGTCACAGAGCGACTCCTGCCAGTAGGTGGCAGCATAAAACTGTGTGATGGTCAGTTTTTAGTAAATAACCGATTCCCTAAATAGAAGAAGAGTGTTGTCGTAGCAACCTGAAGCTTATAGCAAAGGACTATCCACAGTTTTTGTAGATAAGTGTAACAGCTAACTAAAAGCGTCATACTTAGGTTCTGTTTTGTCATCTGTTAGAGACAAATGCATTTTGCACACCAACTGAACTGTATTAGACAGCTGGTACGTGCATCCGCGATAATTGTCACACCTTTTGTGTAAACCTCTAATTTACAAGATACATACGGCTTTAGTGTTATGCTCGTTTGCACAGTTAATTCTCACATGATGTTGTTTTGTGTTTAGTTCAATGTCGGTGGTAAGCAGTCTGGTGCCAGCCCGTTTCCTGACTCTCATCGCGCACCTTGTAATAGTCATCATCATATTCTGGTCCCGGGTAAGAACTTCTCCTATGTTTAATCACTGTTGTATGGCAGAATAATAATGTTAGGTCTGTGATTAAGTGTTGACTCATCATCCCACAGGAGAACAGTGTCAGTGCCTGCCTACCACTGGACTACACTGATGAAGAATACAGGTTAGAGGACACACGGTACGTAAAATAATTCTCTATTTTCAATTTCTTCATAAGCATGTAGGCCCAAGTAAATACGTCAGCGATTAAAAAAGAAAAGTAATATTTAAATTGAATAAAATGTCATTTTTGGTTTAAAAATACAGTAGAAACAGTAATATTTTGGAGTTAGAATAGAATAGTTTTCTGTTTTAATATTTTTTTTTGTCTTTATACTTATATAAACATTTACATTTTTAGTCATTTAGCAGAGGCTTTTATCCAAAGACACTTACAAATGAGGAAAACAGAACTAAAAAAAACCAACAAAAAAGCAATATATATATATATATATATATATGGGTAATTCCATGCAAATGTCAACCTCACCATGAAAAAATTTTTTTTTTTACTGAAAGGTGCTATTTTCAGGCTTGTTACATCCATAACACTGGATTGTCCCACATATATATATATATATATAATAATAAGAAAACAAGTAGATAGAATAGAAAAAGAATAGAGAACACTAGTGTTAGAGGGTCTTTTTTAATAAAAATAAAACAAGTCAAAAGCATAGAAAATGGTAGTGTTAGAGGGTAATTTTTTTAAATAAAAAGAAAACAAGTCAAAAGAATAGAAAAAGAATAAGAATGCTAGTGTTAGATGGTAATTGTTTTATAATAAATAAAAAGAAAACAAGTAAATAGAACGGAAAAAGAATAGTGAACACTAGTGTTAGAGGGTCTTTTTTAATAAAAATAAAACAAGTCAAAAGCATAGAAAATGGTAGTGTTAGAGGGTAATTTTTTTTTATAAAAATAAAACAAGTCAAAAGAATAGAAAACTAATAGAAATTGTTAGTGTTAGAGAGTATTTTTTAAAATAAAAATAGAAAAATCAAAAGAATAGAAAAAGAATAGAGAATACTAGTGTTAGAGGGTCTGTTAGAGGGTCTTTTTTATAATAAATAAAGAGAAAACAAGTCAAAAGAATAGAGAATGCCATTGGTAGAGGGTCATTTTTTTTATAATAAATAAAAAGAAAACAAGTAGATAGAACAGAAAAAGAATAGTGAACACTAGTGTTAGAGGGTCTTTTTTGATAAAAAGAAAACAAGTCAAAGGAATAGAAAAAGAATAGAGAATGCTAGTGTTAGATGGTAATTTGTTTTATAATAAATAAAAAGAAAACAAGTAGATAGAACAGAAAAAGAATAGTGAACACTTTTTTTTTTTTTTAAAGATTCTTGGATTAATAAAACGTTTATAAAAAGCATTTACTTGAAACTGATTTATTTTGTATCAATGTAAAGTCTTAACTGTCACTTGTTTAATTTAATGCATCCTTGCTAAATAAACATATAAGTTCTTTTAAAAATTACTGACCTCAAACTTTTGAACAATTTTAGATATAATATTATATAATAATGTACATATACTACATATACATATACAATAATAGATAGATAGATAGATAGATATTACATTTATGGTAACAATTGTTCATATACCAAAAAATCTCGTCAGGCATATTTACAACAAGAATCATTAGATGACATTAAAAAACTATCCAAAACTAATTAACTGTCATTTCAAATCTTTACCAATCTTTGTCACTTTCCCTCCAACAACTAGGTTTTACCCATACTTATATTTTTCTTTTTATTTTAATAAGCACAGGCCAAAATGAGTATGTTGTTTTATTTTTACATAA
The DNA here is from genome assembly GCA_019740295.1 of Labeo calbasu. Classification (NCBI taxonomy): domain Eukaryota; kingdom Metazoa; phylum Chordata; class Actinopteri; order Cypriniformes; family Cyprinidae; genus Labeo; species Labeo calbasu. Next base: position 360 of record JAHKKF010400282.1, on the reverse strand, counting down.
ATATGTTACTCTGAATGACAATGGAACATTATTTCACCCATATTTTTAACATTTTATATTCACAAAAGTTATTTGAACATTAAAGTAGACACTTGCATTTAATATGCTTTCTATGATAATAGAAAAGTTTGACAATTTAATTTGATGCAGACACCAAAAAGGTCTCATCTTTGACCCCATATATATATATATACAGTACTGTGCAAAGGTTTTAGGCCACTAGTATTTTCACCAGCTAAAAAATGGTTTAAAGTGAGTTATTTCTATCTTTTGCTGTAGTGTGTCAGTAAAAAATATCGGTTTACATTTCCAAACAATCTGATTGCCATTAATTGTAATAATCTAGTGAGATTTTTGTTT
>JAHKKF010400229.1:0-15271 GCA_019740295.1 Labeo calbasu | reverse complement strand
TGGATTGATCCAGTCATAATAAAGCATTTCCTTGACTTAATAAAACCAGTATTTTTAAATTTAAATGTTTCTACCTGAAAAATATGCTTCAGACTGACAATAGCATTAACATTGTGTATTCAGTCAAAATGTCAGAGAAATTCAATATTATCTCTGGACTCTGCCCTGAGCTTCAGTCATCCAATTTATTGTGTGTGATAAAAGTGAATTTGGCTTAAGATCAGTTAACATGACCTCCACTAATAACATCATACAGGAGAAAAATATAATAAAAAGAGAAGAGACTGTTGGGCATGCAGATATAATGGTGATTCATTTTTTCTCTCAGCTGTTTGTGTGCTTTTCTATTAGAGGCAAATGTTCACCACTTTCTGTACAAAACAACCCTAAACTGCACAAATCAAAACTTAAAAAAATGTTTAAGGTTTATTTAAACATAAGCCGTATCCTAAAACCCTTATAAATATGTCAAAATTAATAACACGCACTAAGAAACCCAAACACGTGCAACAGATAGACATTAAAAGTTTTAATATACATGAAAGTACACTCAAGGAAATGTAATTGAGGAAAAACATCAACATAAGTTCAATATAAACTTTGGTCATTTTTATATGTACATCATTACCAAATATCCAATGACATGAATAATGTATAAATGACTACACAGTTAAGGAGATTTCTGCTGATCTTTCATTAGACGGCCATCTGAATTCTTCACAAACCAAAGCAATTAATGCAGATGACAGCATTTTAATGACTCATAATACTCATAAATCTTGGTTCCTCTTAGGAAATGAGGCCATAATGAGTCAAATAATAGTCTTTTGTTGATTCTGGATTATGTAGAAACTACTTGTAAGACAATAAATCAAGTTGAATATGTTAAATGGTTCTGAGTTGTATTAATTAATTATGATTATAATTTCTGTAAGTTGTGTATGGCACATTCATTTATCCTGAACAGTATTATAAATATCCACATGTGAACGCTCAGGAGATTTTCAAATACTTAACTGGGTTTGTAAACAGTATTTTTATTTGTCAGCTTCATGAATGGAAATTTGTAGTATGTGACTTACGTGTATTTATGGCAGGTCTATTGTAAATGCTTATTGTGAGCAGGCCAGACATCAGCTTTATGCTAAACAGAAAACTGACCTCAGGCACACTCCACTCACTGTGGCCAGCAAAATAAAAGGAAAATGAGAAAAAAGTATTGATTCACATTAATACCTCAAAGCAATTTTCTAAAGGTGTATTGCTGGAATATAGCTTTTCCACACTGCAGGCTGTCCAGTCAATAACTGACCCTCCAATATGTGAAAAACAGAGAGAGGAAAGTTACTGACGCTTCTGAAATATACTGCATCACACCATAAATATCTTCGTAAATGGTGGCTGAATGTTTAACTTTTCCAGGTGAATGGTTACAATGTTTTTATGGCAACACATTTATGCCTTTCACTCTTTAGAAACTCAATGCAACCCTGCGTTTGGGAAACTCAAGCTTGTATAGTTAAAACATAAATCAGTCAGTCAGGCCTTAAAACCAACATGGAACATTTTAGCAAAACACAATCAATAAGAATAAACTTATAGAGCTACACAGTATGTGTCAGAAGTGAACAAACGCTATAGTCAATGTGCTATCAGTGCTATATTTTGATGAATGTTTTGCTTAGTAAATGATAAGAGCAGTGTGTCTCTGAGGACTCAACTGTGACAGAAATAAGCGGTGAGGAAATAATAGATTAATATCAAGCTAGATATCTCCAGTGGGAACTCAGGCCCTGTCTCAGATGATGACATGTAACCACATAGCCTGTCATGTTCATCATATCTCTGGCTGCGTTTACAATGGCAGAAAAAGTCCGATTTTTTGCCCACATCTGACACAGATCGGAATTTGATGCACGCGTGTAAAAACAAAAATCCGTACGAGATCCGATTTTTTCGCATCCTATCTGAGCCGTTTCCAAATGTGGTTTTAAATCAGATACATATCCGATATCTGGACATCCGACCTATGTCTGAACACGCATATCCGATTCTCTGTGTCAGTTAAATCATATTTGCGAGACACGCCTCGGCAAAAATGTTGTACTGTTTCCTTTTCGTCAAAGGAGTCAACTTAGTTTCACCACTCCTGCCTGTCTTGCCTGGTTATCCTGTGCGCGCTATTATTTCCAATTTTACTTTCACTTTAGAACGAACTCGTTCAGCAAGGAGGGTAGACGATTTTGATAAACATGACACAGTACGCTATAGCATTAACATACCATGAAAAGAGCTTGTAACCCTATTAAAGCACGGGATAAAATACAGTGAGTGAGTCTGGTAAATCGTGAATTAGCTGTAGAAAGCATTAACGCCGTCCATATGATGGCAGCATTAAAAAGCCGCTTTCGCTTTCTTTGTTTAATTATTTGCTGCCGGGTATACTTTTGCCGACTTTGGAAAATATGAATAAACAAAAGTCCATCCAGAATTCGAGGGTCAGTCCTTGCGCTCATGGTCGTGAAAGCCACGGGAATGATTTTATGCGGGAGATTAGTGTAAACACGGATATCGGATACGAGGTGTATTATAGTGAATGTAAACAGACGGGGCAAAAAATCGGATATGGTGAAAAGATCGCATCTGTGCATTAAGACTTGCATGTGTAAACGCAGCCATGTGTCCTTTTGCAAAACCCTCACACCAGACTACTTTTTAGCAGCTTATGTGGCATTATGTCTTTAAAAAATATACATTATGAGGAGAACTGCAAGAATGAGATTGTCATTTGGGACAGGGCAATAGCAGCATGTTATGGTTGGCTTTACAGTGACAGATAACCCGGTGCATTGTTTTAACTAATGTGCCACCAGTATTTCAAAAGAAAAAGTATAAAAACCTAAGGATGGCAAGATATTTATGTATATGTTGATCGATGTAAAGTAGACCCTTGTTAAAAAGAAGTACAGTTTGGGATACTGTTACAGTGTGAACTGAATGCAGTGTTTTCAGACACTTGATTGTATGTTATTTGCAATAAAATAAACATTTTCAAAAAAATGTTATACTTTATATTTATATTAAATGCAATTAATTGAACCTAAGAGTACTATTTTGACCCACTGAAGTAGGGCTTAAATATATGTTTATATGTAATTTCATAATTACTCCTGATGTCTTAGTTGAAATACAGTAATGAACTGACAAGAATTTATGATAAACTTACATTTACTTTAATGTCATTTCTATTTAAATATATTTGAAGTTGCAATTTGGAATGTTTAAGACAAATTAATTTTATTGCAATATTCATAACACTTTATTTTAAGGTATCCTTGTTACACGTTATATGTACTTACTATTATAATAACAATAAATTATGCATTACTAACATGCAAATAACCCAAAGCCAAACCCTAATCCTAACCCTAACCATATAGTAAATACATACAGTTAATTACTATTACTCAGACTTAAATGTATAATTACACTGTAACAAGGACACCTTAAAATAAAGTGTAACCGTAATATTTAATAACACACTACAGTTAAAATTATAGTCAAGTACTTGAACAAGTAAAATGTGTGTTAAGAAACAGTCATGAAAGTTAACTAAAGTACACCTAACTTGGCTTTTATTTCATTAATATTATATTACTGTATCTGCAAGTACAGTTTTTATATACTTTGAATGTTTTAAGTAGACTGCGAGCTCACATTCAATACAAGGACACTTCTTTTTTACAAGGGTGTAAACTAAGTTGCTATTTTATCTTGATTAAATAACTTAATACTAAATCATGATGGGAATACTAGACCAGAAAGTTCAAATAAAGTTGATTGATACTTTATACATGTTACTAGACATTTGCAGCTTGTTTCAAAGTGTTATTATTTTAATAAACAGATAACGTTTTGGCCACCTACAGTATACATGTATATATATAAATATATATGTGTTTTTACAAATGCTACTTACCACATGCACAAAGTTTAGGCTAGATCCACAGTTCAGTGATAGTGCAAATGAACAACTGAATCTGTAATTCACATGGATAGCTTTGGCAAATAAAGCCATTCTGCGAAGGACACAGTGTGTTTATACTGACTAACACTTACACCTGCCACACAGAGCAACAAAATGTGTAAATTATTGTACATACCTGTTTGAAAAGGCAGACATTCTACTCCTAATCAATGACAGAATGTGCTTATATAGTCATAATAACTAATATATATAACTATTATATCTGTTTTTAAATGTACACTTTATACACATATTGCTAGTTCTGTACCTTCCTTTAAAGAAATAGTTAAAAATGATTTACTCACCATCACGTCATTCCAAATTCATATGACTTTCTTTCCGTGGCGAAACACAAAAGGTAAGTCTTTTCAAAGCAATTTCAACAAATAGGGACTTAAGCTTTCAAGGACAACAAAATACTATAAAACTAGCCCATATGAGTCATGTGCTCTATTTCATGTTTTTTGAAGCCGTATGATAGCTTTGGACTGCAATCATCCACCCTCCTATGTTTATTAGAGACTAAATCATTATTTTGAGTCAGATGTTTACAATGAATTAGTTGATCAGGCTCAAAATGTCAGTCTGACTGATCTGTTCGAAAAATCAAACTGGGGTGCGTTTCCCAAAAGCGCAATTAGCCAACTATGGTCGCAAGTTCCATCGTTACCAACATAGTTCAGCGTTTCGGTGTTTCCCGAAACCATAGTTCAAACAAATATTCGCAAACAGCGTCACAACTTTATGTGGTTGGAACTACAATTCTCAACCTGGGGATCGAAGCATAGTTCCTTGTTAATAAGGTTCAATAAATTATGCTCTTGGGCACAGTAAGCAAACTAGCACGTAGTGCAATGTATATCTTCCATTCTATCTAAATATAACTGCATGTGTCTATGTATTTTTGCACGTCCACTGTAAGCGCCGTTTTTGAATAGTGCCTAAGGGAAACCCGGAGTATGATGTAAGAGGGAACCCGCGATGAATCAAACATTAAATAGAGCAAAATGACAGGGAACAAAAAGTAGTAAATTAGTCATCACGTGCCATGTTCAAAATAGCTGCATTTTAGAGATCTCTAATAGTTGAATAGCATAAGTTATTACTTAGTGACGTCATTAACAACGGCCCTACATTGTTGAACTAATGTGGTTCAAACGACGGAGATGCGACCTTGTTCGGGAAACAGTCACGACAAGCTAATTTGTTTCCACAACAATGCATCGTACTATGGGGGTTAGTCAGCGAGTTACGTCGTTGTACGGGAAACGTACCCCTGATCTGGATCAATTCACTAATTCATATCAAGTCATTAAAAGGTCACTGTGGGAAGAATTTCAGTTAAAGATGACATAAATACCATGTCAAGGCTGTTGTGTGATTTCAGAATAAAGCACAGAAGTCATACGCACTAGTTTTATGATACATTTATGGTGCTTTTGTGCTCCACAGCAGAAAGAAAGTCACAGCGTTGGAACAACATGAGTAATGATGACAGAATGTTTATTTTTAGGCAAACTATCACTTTAATAGTGAAAAGAACCAAAATAGTTCATTTCTTTTGCTGTTACCAAGACACACGCTCCTTCCACAGGCGTAACTTAGACGAAAACAATGAGAAGAAAGGCCTCCTCCACTCAGTATTTCATTATAATGTCTCTCAGACAGAACCTTGCTCTAATTGGGAAAAACTGCTTTCTGTGCCATTGCGAACTCACCATTTAATGGCCACAAAACCAGCATGTTTAATTGGCCACAGTCATTTGAGCAGTGGTTGAAACATCAACAAAATTTGTGATGATATTTCTCATTACTTGATCCTCTGCAGAGCCCAGCTACAAGCCTTGCCTTAATATGCTTTAGACCATTTCCGTGTTTAAAGAAGACAAGTGGACAAGTAGCAACAAGTTTTTTTCTCTGTCCAAACCTCAAATTCAGTCACGAAAATTGCACAGATTGGCTGGCAGTGTTCTCAAGCCACCAAATGCTTGAAATGTATGTAGGTGCATTGCCTTACTACATTGGACACCATTTAAATAGTGTCTTTCTGTTCCAGACTGTTTTTCTTGTGTGGTTGATAGGTGCTAGTAGAGCCATTGCTCAGGATAGACCCTTTAGTAATGCCCGTACTAACAGTGGACAAAGGGAAACTCTCGTAACTCTCGGGTGGCCCCCAGCAGCGGCATCTGGAAAGCAGCAATTTCAGTTCCTTCTGGAAGTTATTGTTCAGAAATCCATAAATCACTGGGTTCACACAAGTGGACGCCATGGCGGTGAGGTGACATGCTGAGAAAATGGCGTCGTGCTGGCAAACGGGAATTGCCTCATGGTTCCAGTCAAAAATCGTGTTGAAAACATTTAGTGGCAACCAACAGAGGGCGAACGCTGCTACAATTGAGGCTAGCATGGCATTGACTCGCTTTGAGCCTTTGGCCTTCTTCTGCCGCCCACCTCGAGCTCTTTCGACAATGTCTTTACGCCGACTCAGACGTAGGAATATGCGGAAATAACAGACGAGAATGAGCGCCAGTGGTAAGCAGTATTGGCACAGAAGCAGCGTTGTTGTGTAAGTCAACCGATTGCCCTCAGATGGCCATTGTTCAATGCAGATGAAGTGATCGCTGAACGGGTTGAAGGGGAGACTGAGGTTGTGGAAGGGCGAGTTTGTGAGGATGTTAAACGAAAGGAACGGAAGGGAGATAAAACAAGCTATGATCCAGATAACCGCAACGGCCAGGTAGGAGTGTCTGACGACTGGTTTCCAACCAGTGGGATGGATAATGAGCTGGTGCCTTTCCAAGGCAATGAGAACCATGGAGAAAATTGAAACCGTTACGGACATACACTGGACGAATGGCGTCACCTTACACAAAGCCTCGCCCAAAATCCATCGATCCATAAGGGTGTAGATAATGGTGACTGGCAAACACACTAAGCAAACAAGGATATCAGAGCATGAGAGGTTGACGATGAAGATGTTGGTCACGTTTCGCATCTCTTTCTGTCGTGTGATGACTAAAACCAGGCAAGTGTTGCCCACCAGGCCCACGGCTAACATGGTGCTGTATGCTACGATGAGGAAAGTGGTGCTGCTGAGGGAGGTCGGACAGACGGGATCCTCTAATAACCAAGAGCCGGAGCTGTTGTTCAGATGAGACGGCTCCATTGCCGTCAGTTGCTGTAGTATCTCTTGAAATGAACGATGACCTGGCTTGTTCTCCAGGGATGCGAGGAAATGAAGCGGAATTGTCCAGTGTGAGGCCGCGCCTTCCCAACACCAATTTTCTTTTAGTTCCCAAGTTGTCTCATCTTGTTTTCTTGCATAGCGCAGAACTGCTGATCTGGGAAACCTGAGGACAGAACAATAAAAAAGCTCTCAGGATCAGAGGAAAAAAACAAAGCTGCAAAACATGACAACAATATGAAATCCCGCCGCTCAGAAACATCATCCCCATTTAAAACTAGGGCACATGCTCCCTTAAGACATTTTGAATGCAGCTTCTAAAAAATATAATGATTCTTGTAAGGAAAATAAATAAATAACACTCACACAAACACTGGTTTCCATTTTTTTGTGTGGAAATTTCATTGACATAATGGTTTTTATGCTGTAAAAACTGTATTTTATATCCCCTTACCTTAACCCTACCCTTCACATAAAACTTTCTGCCGTTTTAGATTTTCAAAACACTTCATTCTGTATGATTTACAAGCTTGTTTTCTCATGAGGACTTAACACTCACAAGGTCAAAATTTACTGGTTTTACTATCCTTGGGGGGACATTTGGTCCTCATAATGTAGCGAATACCAGGTACATCCACCCACACACACACAAATAACTTCTTCAAAAACACATAAAGGTGTAACATTTGCATAAAAGTGTAATAAACTATGTAATGGTTAAAAAAAATGTATGATCAAATTAAAGAAAGGCAGTATGAGAATACAAAAGATTTGTATAAATTAATACTTAATTAAACTTGAAAAGCATGAATAATCTGTGACATATAACATTAATTGGAAAAACTGGACAAATTAGTAACAATACAGAATACATAAAAAGAAAGAAAGAAAGAATGAAAAACTCAAAAGAAAAAACAACAAAATACCTGCAGCCCTCAGGCTACACTTCTCACTGCAGTAACAAACACAAACCAACTCCATTAAACAAAGACAAGCACATTTATACTGCCGGCCAGCACCACTACCCCACTACGAGTGGCAAATTCATATACAACTTTTAAAGGGCACCTATTATGCCCCTTTTTACAAGATGTATTATAAGTCTCAGGTGTCCCCAAAAGTTGTCTGTGAAGTTTCAGCTCAACATACACACAGATCATATATTATATCATTTTGAAAATGTCTATTTTGGGTGGAAGCAGAAACACGCTGTTTTCATGCATGTCTCTTTAAATGCAAATGAGCTGCTGCTCCCCGCCCCCTTATCAGTTTAAATTTCTGATATAGGGTTTTCTGAGAACACACATCCGAAGTATGTGCACACAAAGTCGCTGTCACACTAAGTTTCTTGTCTTATTGCACTTAAAAATGTCAAATACACACTAGTTTATGTTTAAAACACACATATGTCACAAAAACAGTTGGTTATGTCTGTGAAGGTAAACAGATGAGAAAGAAATCACATGTTTTTATTAAATCTGTGCATTAAGTGACAGCAACGTAATATACAGATCCTACACTGCTCTCTATGCTGTTAATGTGACCCAAACATTAATATAAACACAGAAGATCACTGCTCTTAAATGAATAATTTCTGTAGCTCTAATAAGAAGACATTTTTTTCCTTGAATGCTGTTTTTAAATGCTCTAGTGTAAGGATAAACGTGGTGGATTGTGTGAGGTTTACTCAGAGCAGTGTCTCTGATTATATGGAAGTGTCTGTCATCAGTCGTAAGCAGGGCCTGTAAATGTGATATTTTACAGATTCTGCAAATGGCTTGTACTGAGACACTGCTTATAATTTATGAGGATTAAAAAAAAAGAGTGGGTGGTTTTTATTATTATAGGGTGGTTGTGTACACACACTACCAACACACATTTATGTTCAAACAACATGTGAATTTTGCATAATAGGTGCCCTTTAACATTTTTGCACAAATCTCAAGAAGAAAGCCACATTGTCCCTCAAACACCCATTCTTCGTTAAACATTGGTACTCTTCCAAACTTAGCAGAACAAAGAATTCCCACCACTGCTTTTTCAGGTTATTAAACCTTTGCTACTGCACAAAGACAACAATCATTTCACTGTACAACTGATAGACTATAAAGAAATTACACCTTCAAACTCTTCTCAGTAAAACGGTCTGTGTATATGAGAAGGGATTCATAGAAACCCCAGACCAATTTAAATGTGTGGTCATTTTGTGAGCATTACATTATATTTAATCCCATTTCTGCTGTTTTATCCCACAAATCTGAACTTGTTTTTCTCACAATTCTGACTTATTTCTGAGAATTGCGTGATATAAACATGCAACTGCGAGTTATAAAGTCAGAATTGCAAGATGTAAACTTGCAATTGCGAGTTACATAGTCAGAATTGTGTGATATAAACTCGCAAGTCTGAGAAATTAATTCAGAAATGCAAGATATATACTTGCAATTCTGAGGAATAGTTAAAACTGAAGGATATAAACTTGCAATTGTAAAAAAAAAAAAAAAAACAGTCTTTTTTCCCTCACAACTGGACTTTATAACTCGCAACTGCAAATTTTCTCACAATTCTGAGAAAAGAAGTCAGACTTGCAAAAAAAGTCAGAATTGCAGTTCTTACTTTGTAACACTGCAACTTTATATCCCGCAATTCTGAGTGTATAACTTCAAATTGAGAGTTTATCTTTTTTGAGAAACAACAAATTTCAGTCAAACATGTAACAAAACATTGTATCAAAACGTTTAATGACGCTTATACATTCTACACAATGCACGTCTCATATAGTCACATAAAAATAGGAAGCATATAGTCATAAACCAGAACAAAACACAGACCTTTTCAAGTGATCTACGTTAAAAGTAAAGCAAAGCGTATCTCTTTTATTCCTAAAAATAGCCTTATTAGAAAAACAGGACAGTGACAGACTGAAGCGCCTCTTCTGTTCTTTGATATTTCTTTTGTTCTGCTCTTTTCGACTCTAGTCGTTTCATTACTTGAACACATTCTCTTCATCTCCCTCTTTGTATTCAGCACATCCAACACCAAAGTAGTGAATTATGAAACACTCTCTGGTAAATCTCTTTTTTTTTGGAAAATCTAACTAACACCCCAAAAAAATACATCACACAGGCATCAAATGCATCATACATTTTAACTTTGATTGCAGCTTGCGTCATTAATTTTTAATGCAGCAACAGTGAAACAGCCTGATGAGTGTGTGTGTGTGTGTGTGTGTGTGTGTGTGTGTGCATGGTAATAAACATTGTAATAATAGTAGATAGTGCGTATCTTTATAGAGAGGAATCCCATCCAGACAACACAATGCAAATAACAACATGATTATGCTCGAGTGAATATGTTTGTGCTAGCAATGCTTGACTTAACAAATGATGTAACCTGCCCACTTGGCTGCCGCTGTTGCTTTAGTGTTTGCATCTTTGTTTTGCTCTTTGATGGTGTTACATGTTTTTGGAAGTATTTAAGATAAGACATGAGCTACAGTTCCCCAGGGAAATGTTATAGTGGAAGTGTAACTCAGTGTTAATTTTCAGCATGTTACAGCATGAATCCAAACACCATAATGTTTTTCCATTTTTGGTTTACCATCCTGCTATCAAGGCAACAGCAGTTAGACAAGTGTAGCATCCGTATTACAGCCAATTTAGTCGATGCAGGAGGCATGTGGTTATTAATAGAAAACTTAATTGTAGTCATTCTTAATATTTTAGTAAATATATTCATCTATCCACTGAAAAAAATGCTTTAGACCAACTTAAAAATAATCTAATTTGTTAAAGTGTGAATTTTCACTAAAATCATTTTGCTAGTCAGTATAAAATGTAGTTGTTTATGTGTAACAACTTTTAAAGACATTAATGTTTATTGTGATGTCATTTCAAAATTTGTTTTATATTTTCTATTATGTAATTAAAAAAACACTCAAAACTGAATAAAACCCACAGTAATTTCTGCCGTCCTACAGTCAGTAAAGCTCTTCTCTGATGACAAGCTATAATAATAATAATAATAATAATAATAATAATAATAATAATGTTTCTATTAGTTTTGGTTAAAGCAAGTGTTATTTGCCTTTAGACAAATTGGATAAAACAGCTTTTGCAAACCATAATTTTCTATTAGACCAATATAAAAATGCACTTGTTAAATAAATTATGCAGTTGTTTCACTTCAGTGCATCCAATTGTGAATATAAATGTGTATATATAATATATTGTAACATTTACTCCTTTATTCCTTAAAGACCAATTCTCATTATTAAAGGGATAGTTCACCCAAACATTTTAATTACGCCATGATATACACACCCTCAATACAATCCGAGTTATTTATGTCCTGCCTTTTGCAAGCTTTATAATGGCAGTGAATGGGTGTTGAGATTTTGAAATCCACTACAGTGCATCCATCCATCACAAAAAGTACTCCACTCAGCTCCAGGGGTTTAATAAAGGCATTCTGAAGTGCATCAATGCATTTGTGTAAGAAAAATATCCATATTTAAAACTTTATAAACCGCAATCTCTAGCTTCCGCTAGCTGTCGTAATGCTACACATTACACAAACACATCAGTTCACTTCAGAAGGCCTTTATTAACCCACGCATCTGAGTGGAGTACTTCTTATGATGGATGGACGCACTTTATTCTGCTTCTAAATCTCAACATCCATTCACTGCCATTATAAAGCTTGGAAAAGCCAGGACATTTTTTAATAGAACTCAGATTGTATTCATCTGAAAGTAGAAAGTCATATACATGGCTTGAAGGTGAGTAAGTCACTGGGTTTTTTTCATTTTTGGGTGAATTATACCTTTAATTAGTATGTATATTACTAGCATACTGAGTGTTTATTATTACTTATGAAGCACAGTCTTAAGTAGCACAGGTATATTTGTAGCAATATAGGTAAAAGTACATTTTATTGGTCAAAATTATCCATTTTTCTTTTATGCCAAAAATCATTAGGATATTAAGCAAATATCATGTTCCATGAAGATATTTTGTAAGCTTTCTACCATAAATTTATTAAAAAAAAAAAAAAAAAAACTTAATTTCTGATTAGTAATATGCATCGCTAAAAACTTCATTTGGACAACTTTAAAGGTGATTTTCTCAATATTTTGATTTTTTGCACCCTGATTTTCAAATAGTTGTATTTATCAACTGTTGTGCTATCCTAACAAACCATGCATCAACGGAAAGCTTATTCATTCAGAATTCTGTTTAAAAGATTAAAAAAAAACATATTTGCCAGAATAAATAATAATAACTGGTATTGTATAAAATATCTTAACCCATTAACTGACACAGAACTGTAACAGACTTACATGATGTTATACAACGTTGTTATGAAACTGTTATGGAACTGCAGGGACGGTGTAGTGGCTAAAGCTCAGTGCTATTGGTACCTTGAAGGTTTCTGGTTTGAGCCCCACAGCACCATTGTGCCACTGAGCAACACACTTGTTGCACCAAAGCGCATAAAAAGGCATATATCCAACACTGGGAAACTCATACTTCTCTGTCAAACAATTTGAGCAGAGAACCTGATAATTAAAGCAGCACTCACTCGCCCTCCTTCTCTCCATCTGTCTCACAGATTTTCTCCATCCACTGATGCTTCTTGATTTCTTAAAGGGCTCTGGCTTTGCAGTAATAGCTACTGAGCCTGCATGTAAGCACACTGGCAGGTGATGAATAACCCAGTAAGGTTTAACAATGGGTGAAAATCTAATTATGAGCAGAATCCTGCTGCTTTAAACCCATCTCATTTCCTCAGACCTGCATGAGACTTACAGCTAAAGTACATTCAGCAACATTTAAGGAAAAATCCTTTCACTTTGGGCTCTGCCCGTCTCTCGCTTGACTGAGCAAATAATGAGCCAATCATAGTAAATACATTGCAGTTCATAATTCCTTATGCACTATGTATATTCAAAGCACTTGATAATCAAAACATAAAGTGTGCAATTTCTGTGCCAAATGCAGTTGTAAAAATAATGGCTCTGTCGCAAATGTTTCACAATCTACACCGCATGGGCTGCTGGGAAAAAGGTCACACTCGTTAACACTCTTTAAAACTTGAAATTACAAATGAGACACCTTCTGGAGAAAGTATTTTAATCAGGGAAACATCCCTGATTGAAACGAATGGGCCTCCCAAGGCTTCAATTCGAGAGGAATAAGCAATGTAGAATGTAATTCTGCATTCAAACAGCCAAATGACATTTAACAGCAGACGCCAGATGCAATTATTGCATAAAGCCTGAGAGATTACATAATCACCATGACAATAATGGCTGTGATTGCCATTAATGAATAATTCATTAGATTATGTGCATTTAAATTTATTTATGATTGTTGACCATGCCATTTTTATGTGTCCTCTATTCAGTGCATTATTAGAAATGATACAAAATCACTTTACAGTGTGCTTATTCTTTATCACAAAATAAACTATTGAATTATTGTGTTTTACATTATATATCACAAAATAAGACAGGACCTAAAATACATTAAAAAAAAAATACATTTAAAAAGAGTGCTTCTGGAAATAATTTACGTTAAATTAATCTACTTGTCACTTTTTCAGACCCTTGATTACGTTATTTGCAATTAAAATGTATTACAGTTTAAATTGATATTAAATTCAATTGGTTCATACTTAGAGTGCTTTTTTCACCCGCTTAAGTAGGACAATTTGTTGAGTCAACTTAAAATAATTTGTTACCTGGCTGCCTTTAAAATTTTAAGTTCAGTCAATTCAAAAAAGTTTAGTCATGGTGAAATGTTAAGTTGTACTAAGTGACAACGTATATATTTGAGTTGATTCAACTTAGCTCAGCTTTTAAGTTTAACAAACCAAATTTTTAGTATAGTCAACTCAAATATCTAAGTTGTTAACATTTCAAGTTGACTAAAGGCAGCAGGGTAACAAATTATTTCAAGCTGAATTAAAATATTAAATAAAACTCTACAGTTAAAATTATAATCAAGAACATTGCATGTGGTTTAGTAGGTTTGTCAACACCAAAATAAGTGCACTTCTTTAAAACATGCCCAGGATGAAGCATCATCTTTGTTAAGCATCAAGTGTGTTAAGAAACATAGTCATGAAAGTAAACTCCCTTTAAATACACCTACGTGGCCTATTATTTAAGAAATATTATATTATCTGCAAGCACAGTTAGAAAATATACGTTTAAAGGGATGCCTATTGATTAGCTAGAACGGGATATTCCCTTTAAGAAAAACACCATCAGGCCCTTTATGGAGACATCCATCTAAATAGAAATAACTAGCTTCAGTATAATTAATATGGATCCCAGAGGGTTACTGCAGTTAACTTAAAAGTGACAGTAAATCAATCACAGAGTCTCAGCCCAGATGTGCTTCGCATACGGCTGATAAGCGGTAATAAAGCTCATTATTGCCTCCTCAATCCCACATCTCTAACCGTCCCTCTCTAAAGGACACTGATTGTTTTCAATTAGGACGCTAGACTCTGCCAATGAATCTCCTCCTGGGTGAGAGTGTGTTGCAATGAAGCAGAGATGCTCTGTTCAATATCTGAGACAAAGAGCTCATGATGCACCACTGGCTGCACACAAAGGTTAAAATCTCAAAAACATCTTCCCCACAGAGCTCTCAATTCACTCTTCATGACTCCTCCATTCTCAAATAGACAACATGGAGGCACAAAAACTCTGACCAGCCCAGAGGTGCTGATGCCTTAATCCAAGCACTTCTAACATGGAAGTAATGTCATCTTAAAATGTTAGCCGGTTCTAGGTCTAGCTGTTTTTTTTTTTGTTTTGTTTTTTTGCTCTAAAGAAATGCACTAACCCCTTAGCATTCCTGTAAAATTGAACTACAATAATGGTACAGTGGAACGCTAACAGGCTAAAACACAATAATTAAAAAAATACAATGAAAATAAATAAATATGTGTAGCATCTGGACCAATCAGACATACAGTTATTTGTTACATTTAACAAATAGTCTTTAAACCCAACAAGCCAGCTATATGCTGGAGCTCTGGAGACA